>APFE031263723.1:97825-121110 GCA_000404065.3 Pinus taeda | reverse complement strand
CTCCAATAGAGCAGAGCTTGATTACAAAATAAGACACGATGCTCCTCGCAGGGAGTTTCTATCCTTTATATATGACTCCTACGTGCAATACCACGGGCCCATACCGTGTATTACTAATACCATCTATCTAATACTATGGCCCATTTGCAACTAACTGTGGTTCCGTTATTAATTGTGGATTAAGCACTTACAATTATTAATATGGGCTTTATTGACTCTTGACTATGATGTGGTCCCATTACATAGATAAGGGGGTTAGGGTGGGACCCTAACACATAAAAAAAAAAATTAATGCCAGCCTCGTAAGCGTTGGGCAAATGAAATGGTTGGTAAATTCCAGCAAAACATGCATGCTTATGGTCGTCAGGGAGGAGAAGGTCGAATTCGCAGACGCGTTCCAAGGCTGCGATGGGAAGCATAAACAAGAATTGATGGATTTAATTACTGATTATAATGCGTTGTTTCAGGAGCCGCGGGGACTACCTCCACAGAGGGAGATCCAACACGAGATCCACCTGTTGCATGACGCCCCTGTACCGAATATCGACATGTACATAATGTCAACAGTCGAAATGGAGGAGATCAAGCATCAAGTGCAGGAATTGTTGGACCAAGGTGTGATCAAGCTGAGCTCCTCTCCATGCAGGTCACCGATTGTTCTAGTGCCCAAGAAGGATGACAGCTAGAGGACGTGCGTGGACTACCGCGCACTCCAAAAAATATCAGTAAAAAATCGCTATCCCCTCCCACGCATAGATGATTTATTAGATCAATTAAAAAATGTTGTATATTTCACAAAGTTGGATTTGTGCAGTGGCTATCACCAAGTCTGAATTACAGAGCAGGACCTGTGGAAAACCACTTTCAAAACCAAGCAAGGGTTTTTCGAATGGATGGTAATGCCATTCGGGCTTTGCAACACTCCAGCTACCTTTATGCGAGTTATGAACAATATATTTCAGCCCTTCATTGATGAGTTTGTTCTTGTATATTTAGATGATATACTAGTTTTCATCAAGAGTTGGTTTGAACATATGAGTCATGTAAAGAAAGTGCTTGATGTGCGGAAGAAAGAAAAACTCTTTGTAAAATTGTCAAACTGTGAATTTGGGAAAACCTCTTTGGGTTACCTAGGTCATATTGTTGGTCATGGTCAGTTAAAAATTGATCCCGCTAAAGTCGAAGGAATTGTAAATTGGCCTAAGCCTACTAGTGTAACTGAGGTCTATAGCTTTCTAAGTGCAGTCCAGTATTGGAGGAGATTTATTACTAATTTCTTTGTTATTGTAGCACCTTTGCACACATTGACAAGTGTGAAACAGGTTTTCCAATGGGGAGGAAGACAACAGAAGTCCTTCGAAACATTGAAGGAAAAAATTAGCACCGCGCCAGTCTTAGCCTTACCTGATCTCCAACAGCCATTTGAGATCGAAACCGATGCCAACAGTTATGCCATGGGAGTTGTACTGATGCAGGCAAAGAAGCTAATTTGTTACCATTCTGAGAAGTTTTCTCAAGTTGTGATAAACTATCCCACCTATGACAAGGAGCTTTATGCCTTGGTGTAGAGTGTGAAAAAGTGGAAACACTACCTGATCGGCAAGGAGACCATCATCCATACAGATCATCAGCCCTTGTAGTACCTTCAGTCACAAACCAAGTTGCAGCAAACTCGTCATTTCAAGTGGATGGGCTTTCTTCAACAGCTTCATCTGGTAATAAAGTATAAGATGGGCTCTAGCAATAAAGTGGCCGATATGCTATCTCGCCCTCCTATTTCTGCTTCTATTATTTTGCATAATGCTTCATTATCTTTTGAAATCTATGCTGAACAATATGCTAACGATGATGACTTTAAGGAGGTTTATGCAAAACTAACCCATGGTTCACAGGTGGACAACTATCACTGGTAGGGGAAATTGTTTTATCACCTTGGTAAATTGTGTATTCCCACAGGAGAAAGATTGCATGTAATTCGAGAGGCCCACAACTCTCTTGTGTCTGGACACTTTGGTGTTGAAAAGTCTTTATGTCATGTACAAAGATTTTGATTTTGGCCTCATATGAAAAACATTGTGACTCGCTATGTAAAGGGTTGTGTGATGTGTTCTGTTTCAAATCCCTCTAATAGAAAACTTGGGCTCTACACACCACTCCCTATTCCGAGTCATCCATGGGAAAGTGTGTCAATGGACTTTGTAGGAGGTTTACCTTTGTCTAGTAAGGGTCACGACTATTTGTATGTTGTCGTTGACCGTTTTAGCAAAATGTGTATTCTTATGCCTTGTAAAAAGCATATTACTGCAAAGCAAACTACTTCTCTTTTCTTTTAGTATGTTTGGGTCCACTTTGGATTACCCACATCAATTGTGTCAAATCAAGACTCTCGCTTCCTTGGGGAGTTCTGGACCAGCTTGTGGAGGATGATGGACACCAAACTGAAAAGAAGCACGACATTTCACCCGCAAACTGACAGGAAGACAGAGGTTGTTAACCATACCGCGGTACACCTATTACGAGGCTATTCTGGGAAGCATCCCAAGTTGTGGGATGAACATCTCCCCTATATACAACATTCCTATAACTGAGCAGTGCATTCATCGACACAACGTTCACCATTCGAGACATGCTTTGGTTACCTGCCAAAGGACCCTTTAGACATGGTCTTTGGAAGGGAGGATGGCTCCATTGGATGTAATGATAAAGACAAAACTCAGTAGTTCATTCAGCGAATCCAAATGATTCACCAAGCAGTGCAAGAATAGTTGGAAAAGAGTCAATCCTGTTACAAGGCTTGACATGATAAACACCGAGTTGACCCAATTCCAAGTGGGCAACAAGGTGTGGTTCCACATCAGCAAAGACAGGATGAAGGGAGAAGGAAAGAAGCTGCGGCCAATCCGGTATGGACCATTCACCGTATTAGAGAAGATTGGGAACAATGCCTTTCGTCTTGACTTGTCGGTATACATGCAGATGTACTTAGTAGTGAATGTGGAGAACCTGAAGCTGTATGAACCACCTTTGATCATGGACACTGATGAGGTGGGCATATTTCCTACCATAGATGATTTTAAACCTAAATATCTCAATGAGTTGCCCGAAGACATCATCCTCGACAAAAGAACCAAGACTTCATGGCGAGGAGATGTAGAATACCTTCGAGTTGGATTCAAGGGAATGCATCCTGACAAGGCTAGATGGCTGGAGAAAGAGAAAGTGAGGGCACAATACCCTCACTTGCCAATTGACTAATGAAAAGCTTTTGACGGTCCAAAAGCTCCTCAATGGGGAGCATTGATCCAGGTGGATCTTCACATATAATGGCATGGAAACTCATAAATCAAAGTGATCAGAATTAAGTCAACTCAAGACCTGAATGTAGATCTCATCTTTCTGGTTCCAATGGCGCAAATGGTACTTCAATCCAAGTCTGGATGATGAAGTTATTGCAAAAAGAAGGGTTCTTCAATCCTTAAGGAAAAGAGGAATTTCCTTTAGAAATGGGTCTTAAAGCTTTAAAGGAAAATTGCAATCAGAGGTCGCATGAGGGCAGACTTAAGCATTGGGCCATGGAACCCCTAATCATCGATCTCCGATCAGATCGGATTGGCTATACACCAATCGACGGAACCATTATTGGGGCAATATATGAGCGGGACTGACGTGATCGGCCGACGTCGATATCGGCAATCGGCAGTCGACCCTTTCCTGTGAATAGGACCTATGGACCAGCGATATCCCCATTCGTGACCTCAACTTGGACCCGATATAGACTATAAGCCCAATTTAATGGGTTTTGAGGTCCGGGCATATGGTTTTTGGGCAGATTTGCAGTGTTTTTCGAGGTTTTGAAGCCTTATCAAAGCAACGATAAAAAGGCCATTTTCAGGAATGGTTGTGCCCGCCGATCCTTTCACTCTACCAACCTATCTTATTAACTAAGCATGCCCTGTTTTAAAGGGATCTTGTCCGAAAATCCATTATAAAAGGGATCAATGGAAGAGCACAAAGGAGGCAATTTTAATGGTTGTAGCACGTTGTTTCACAGAGGCCGAGAGCATCTGTTGAGTTGTTTTGAATAGTTATACAATTCCAGTCCCTTCTACAGCTACAGGAAGATTTGGTGCTACACACCACTCCATCTCAGACATTCATTTCATAGCCATCAGACAAATTGGAGGTATAAGCCTCTTTATGGATAGATTGATGAATGTAATTCTGTTTATTCATGCCATTTAATAAGAAAGGCCTCCCCATTGTTGAGCTGGGCTCGGAGACATAGTCCAAATTGGACGAACTCCGTTATCAAGCCTTGGTGTTCTCTTTTGTGCCTTTTTATGTGTTTTCTTATTCTTTTCGGATGTGCACATTTATGTGTTAAGCTGCAATTTTATATGCAATTCTTTTATATACATCTATAAGCGAAAACATCTTGGATCATGGAAGGAAGCCAAGGGTAAGCTGAGTTGAAGAAGGGTTGTTTCAGGCAGCGAAAAGGTGGGTTGTAGGTGACAGCATGGGACTGTGGTAGGTTGCAATCCTAACCACCTCAAAACAGGGACAACATGGAGAGTTTGAGGGTTCAAACAAGCCCTGAACAACAGCGTGCTAGGGGAGGTGTCTCATGAGAGTATATCGCAGTTTTCTTGAGGGTTGTTCGAGGACTATAGCGTTGCCTAGTGCCCTAACCAGATCAGTCGTGAACAACAAGCTATGGTAAGGCTATTGGACAACAACAAGGTATAACAATGGCATAGTGCAATAATGGCACAATTCGGATAGCATGACTATTAGGGACAATAACTATAACAATACAACTAGGCAACAACAAGCATGGAGCTACATGGGATAACTGCATAGTAAATGGGACAACAAAGGAATGCTAAGGAAAACATGGGACAACAACAAGCATGGACAGCATGACTATTGAAAATAACACTGAGAGGGGGGGTGAATCAATATTATCAATTTCTTTTTCAATTTATACAACTATTTGCAGATCTGACTAATGAAACTTGCGTATACCTTTCAGACTTATAATTTAATTTATTCTTCAGATGTTGATCATTAATATGTGTGTCATAACCATATAACAATAAACAGGAACATGAAAAATAGAGCAGACAGTCACACCAAAGAACACAAGATATAAGGTGGAAACCCAATGTGGGTGAAAACCACCTGCTGTAATATGTCTCTATCTTCTTTCAATTTGAAACTTCTTTTTACAATGATTTTGTATTGGTGCAGTCTTATACCAGCACGCAGGCTTCAACCTGTAGAAGGCTACAACCTTCTCTTTTCTTCCAGGGACCACGTTTCATAAATTTTCACACTGGATCCATGAATATCAATCAAACATCAAATAGATCTGCAATCAACCAACTTCCTTGTACAAATACTGAATCAATAATTTCTCAGCACACAGCAACCAAACACCAATTCATAACCTTGAACACTGCAATAATAGACAAAAGCAGTTAAAACATATTTCAAGAAAAGTCTGCAACTTCACCAATAGAAACCTGCGAATATCCGCACCTCCGCTGTGTCGAGCCTGCGAATCTCCGCACCTGCGCTATTCTTGAACCTGCGGACCTCCGCACCTGCACTGTATCTAGCCTGCAGATCGCCGCACTTGCGCTGTGTTGAACCTGCGGACCTCCGCACCTGCACTGTGTCTAGCCTGCGGACCTCTGGGTATAGATAATTTATTAGACTTCAATTATACCCTAGACTATCAGTTTTACAGATCTGATCATGCGCCAAAGAGATCTCGACCCATCAGTAGATCCGTCTTGTAATGCTCAGGTTTCTCCTTGATTCAGGTCCAGCTATAACTCACCAACCGATCACCAGAATTTTAGATCTTGCTCTTCTTAAGATATTCAACACATCTGTGTGCAGCCAAATGATCTCCTTTCCTTTTTATAGTCTAGGCCTTTCTCAAACCATGGTCCAAAACCATAGAGATCCAATACTAGGGACCCAAAACCCGGGTTCAATACTTTAGATGCAAAAACCACGAACCAAAACCATAGGATCAAAAATGTCGGACTAAATACCATGGACCAACCCACGTGTGCGCGTTTCTCTCTGCATGAAAGTGTGTGTATTTTACGTCTGCACTTTTTGTTCGGTACACCAGCGAACATGTCCACACCTTTTGATCAGCGCACTTGCGGAACCCGCCGATGACCGCAGCTTTGTGAATCAGGAACCTGCGGATCTCTCATTTTCTACTATTTTGAGAGCCTGAACTTGTGATCTGCTACTTGAGTGAGTTGCCATCAAGGACAACACTTATGTCATCGAGCCAAACTTGTGTCATAATGCCAACAATGACAAGCATGGACAACATAGCAAGCATGGTGCTACAAGCACATGAGACATGTTGTATGACAACATGGTTCAGCATACCACATGGGACAGCATTGTGGCAACTTGATGCAGCTACAACACATGGGATAATTGTGCCAGCATGGTGCAACAATGGCACATGGGACAACAATTGCAACATTAGGTGTAGCAGTATGATGTGTGCAGCATAGTCATGAGGTCCAACTTAGTGATGATGGGTGCAACATGGTGCAACACGGTGAGGTGCAACATAATGATGAGGTGAAGCACAATGATAGGTGAAGGAGTCACCTTAAAGAATCAGTTGAAGCAACATGTATTCAACTAAGTTCAGCTATCTCATGTATCATCTTCTTAGAGATGATCTTGCTCTTATTTAGATAAGTCAAATCGCTGACTTCTGTTGTAAATGTAATCTCTCTCTCTCTCTCTCTCTCTCTCTCTCTCTCTGTGTTGAACTATTAAAGAACATATAGACAAAGCCCAAGCAAGATTGAAAGAGCAATCACCGAAGACAGTTGGGAAAGGACAAAATGATCAATGGATTCCTTGTCCCTCTTCAAATTCACCAAGGGTGAAGTCGAAGCAAAGAATATTATCCAAGTGGCACTGTGGAAGCTTCTGATGCCCTACCTTAAGATCACTTTAATGGGAAATCCGGATCTAAGGATGGAACGAAAGGCAGATGCCTTGCTTACAATTAGTTCGGCCATTATGCGAAGGAGTGTCCAAAAAGTAGGGACACATCACTTGATGATGATAACAATCATTCAAGGGACATCTTTGATGATTGAAGGAATGCAGGTCATCAAGGATAAAGCCGAATCTTCAAAGAAAGCAAGGAACCCCATGTATGTTAGGTAAACTTGACTCGAGATAGAGTCAAAGGAGGTTAAACAGTGATGGTTTTGGGGCACATGGGATTGTGCACCCATGGTATTATGCCCGTGGTATTATATGTAATGGAGCTTATAAAAGGCTGGAAGGACTTCATTGTAATGCAAGGCCTGGAGGTGAGCAGTGAAGGCTCACTTGGCCGGATTGGCTAGGGTTTTGGCCAGGATAATGAAATTTCATTATGATCGGGTTTTTTCCTCGGATTTGGGGTTTTCCCACATAAACATGTGTGTTTATGTGTTTATGGTTGTTGCTAGTTATTTTTATATTTGTTTCTCTCAGTAATTCTCAGTAATTAATTTGTGTTCTTGGGTGAATTTCTTAACAATTGGTATCAGAGCCAAGTTGGTTTGAGAAGAACGTATTTTGTTGCCAAGGGTTTGTATTGTCCTGGTGAATGAAGGGGATATGATTTGTTGCACTGATGCTATGGATATAGATCAATCAAACAAGAAGCATCACATGTTTTCACGCTCTAGATCGAGATCAAGGCCTCCTGGTGAAGTCACCCCAGGCGAGGGTTTCAAGGATTCATCTCAAAAATTAAAGGCCGTTAAACTTGGCAAGAAGGTAGCAAAGAAACGAAACAAGGATACCCGCAATTGAGAGAAGATGGGTCAGAATAGAAAAGAAACAAGGATACCCACAATTGAGAGAAGATGGGTCAGAATAGCAGCAACAATAAACAAAAAAGAAAAATTAATTAATGAAGTCAAAATTATTGCATATAAATGGGCATACTACTGTAAAACCCGGTAAGGCATGTGTACCCCTGGGTAATCACCGGTAAAGTTTGGGTTAGACCTAGGTGATAGGGGCGATGTCGGGTTAACAATACCCTAGGTAAAAACTTTGAGGGGGGTAAGAGCTAGAGTGAGCGGGATTGTCTCACTTAGCAGGTTTGGCTAGAGTTAGTCAAGGAACCCCAAGTCAAGTTTAAGGGGGGGAATTGTTAGGTAAACTTGACTCGAGATACAGTCAAAGGAGGTTAAACAGTGATGGTTTTGGGGCACATGGGATTGTGCACCCATGGTATTATGCCCATGGTATTATATGTAATGGAGCTTATAAAAGGCTGGAAGGACTTCATTGTAATGCAAGGCCTGGAGGTGAGCAATGAAGGCTCACTTGGCCGGATTGGCCAGGGTTTTGGCCAAGATAATGAAATTTCATTATGATCGGGTTTTTCCCCGGATTTGGGGTTTTCCCACATAAACATGTGTGTTTATGTGTTTATGGTTGTTGCTAGTTATTTTTATATTTGTTTCTCTCAGTAATTCTCAGTAATTAATTTGTGTTCTTGGGTAAATTTCTTAACAAGGTATGAAGAATCAAATGTTGTTTCTGATAAGATAAAGAAATGTTATCTTGTATTTTCCCTCTGCTTTAGATTCTTTGGGAATCTGGCTTATTGATTGTAGTGCTTCTAGGCACTTCAACGAATAGAAGGGTGCTCTCTCTAATTTGGTAGAGATGGAAACAATTGTGGGATTATACTTGGAGTCGATGCCACTGGTCCCGGAAAGGGTGTAGGGAATGTTACCCCTCAAGTGAATGAGGTAACTTGATTCATTTACATAATCTCTTTTATGTACCTAATCGTAAGAAGAACCTAGTGTCCATTTCGACAATGGAAGTCAAAGGTTTCAAGGTGGCATTCATGGATGGAAAGGTACGTGTTTGAAAATAGAATTTTCAAAGATGCTTTTACTCATAGGTTCAGGGTTGTAGGATGGTCCATTGGGGACCATGTCAGTTGTCACATCTCATCTATAGCACCGAAGGTCTACTTTATGGGACCCTACTCGATGTGAGTCAAATGGTGACAGGGATGCCTGAATTCAAGAAGAGCATGAAGGTACATGTCCAAGATGCACTGAAGGAAAATCTTACAAGGGGACCATTCCCCTCATGTAGTAGGTCCACAAGTTTGGAACAACCCAAGCGGTTTGAGATTCATTATCAGGAATCTCATGTATGCAGGTGGAAGAAATCCCTTTATGGCTCTAAGCAAAGCACCCCGGGCGTAGTATGAGAGGATTGATAGCTGTCTAATGAAGCTAAGATTCACGAGGAGTGAAGCTGATCCAAACCATGCTTGAAGGTTGTGGATGATATGCCTCTCATACTAGCACCTTATGAGGACGACCTCTTTCTGATAGGTACATACCCTCTCATTTGCAGAAGTAAGAGGGAGTTGGATTCCAGATTTGGAATAGTGAACTACAAGCCCATGACTACCTCAAAGGAGCTTAACTTTCAGAAGTTAAGTGGTAGTGATGCCAGACCAGATTTGGGAAATACCTCTGAGTTCCATAAACTCATTCGCATTGATGTTCTTAGTGAACTTCCGTCTGAATATATGTTTTGCAGTTAGCATGGTGAGCTCATATATGGTTGAGCCTCATTGAATTGGTGCCAAGAATCTTCCGAGATATCTTCGGGGCACAATCTCTCATGGATTGAGATACACTGCCGGAAATGTGAAGTTGCATGATTATTCGAATGCTGATTGGGCAGGTAGTGTGGAGGATCTCAAGAGCACTTATGAGTGCTGATTCTCTTTGGGTTCTGTTCGATATCCTAGATAAGCAGGAAGCAGGAGATAGTTGCTTTGAGCACCACTGAGACCGAATACATAGCTACGAGTATGATCTCGTGTGAAGTTGCCTGGTTGCAGAAGCTCTTCAATGAGCTGTTTGTACACATGATGGATACCAGTGTGATCTTCTGTGTCAACTAGCAGGGATTCAATTGTTGAGGAATCCCTATTCTATGATTTCTCCAGCATATAGACATCAAATGCTACCTTATCTGGGATATGGTACGTCGATGAGTGAGGAGGCTCTATCGCATTGAGACCGATGTACAAGTCGCAGATATTCTATCAAAACTCGGGGGAAAGGTCAAATTTGTGACTTTCCCGAACGACTTGGAGTCATTGAGAGACCTTCTTATGAGGGTCATGCATGATGCATGCATTGAGCTCTGGGAGCTTTGGGGGGCTTGGGCTACTTCTTGGAGCAACAAGCAACCATAGGGAGACTTACCCTCCCCTAATGGTGCATTGTGTACAGGGTGAATGGCTCAGCCTTCCCCTGTGATACCCCGTGGCGACTTAGGGACATGATGAGTGGCTCTCCTATCAAGGCATCCTACCCATGCAGTCTGGGACTCATGGGAAGTACCTCTCATATGGCCAATGAGCAAGGAAATGGGGTTAGGAACCATAATAGTACTATTGATGGATGCATTGTTGTATCTACTATACTCCCTATGCTAGGATGACCTCCATTGATTTGGGATCAACATGAGTGGTTTGAGACACTCTCTTGTGATATTGACATGGGATCAATGAAACTGACTTCGGGTCAGTAAGAGTGACATAACTCACTCTCTTTTGGAATTGATCTGGGATCAGTAAGATTGGTATGACACACTCTCTTCATATGGAGTTGACTCCAGCTCAGTAGAGAATGGTATGAGACATTCTCGATCAATTCTTCTTCTTCATGGTTTAGCAGAGCAGAGCAGTGCAGGGCACTAATGGCAGAGATAGTACAGTCAGATAAATGGATCAGTAGATGGAGTTCTCCCTAGTTGAGAGGGAGTGTTAAAATTGGCAACTAGGGCCAAACTCCATGTGGGTCATCTTATTTATGGTAGCTGATATTTTTCTTGGATCCCTCTCACCGAGAGGTGTAGGATTTATTTAAAGATCATTCGATTCCGATAAGTATTCATGGAGTTATGAATTTATTTGTGTTATAAGACAATTCGTCCAGGTCGGCTAACAACCAAATAAACTGCAGGGGTGCTCAACGTTTTAGTATAAAAAGAGATGACTTGAGAGTCATTTCACACACACTTCTATCTTGATTTCTCTCCACTTTTCATGGGTTTTAGTGGAAGAGAAATATAGTAGTGGAAACCCTAGACGTTGGAGGATAAGAGGCTGCCCTAGCCGCAACAAAGAAGGCAGGCTAGCGAAGCAATGGAAGGGTTCTATGCGTTGACCTTAAGGAGCTCAAGGAAGAAGCCTAACTTTATCCTAAGGCAGCCCTGACGCAGTCCTATAAGGCAGCCCTAACGCAGTCCTAGAAGGCAACCCTAACGTTATCCTAAACATACTTATGGTGCCCTAGACATAAGACTAATGCAGTTGAAAAGGAGGATTGTTTTAAGGCCTAAAACAAGGCATTGAGCTACTGGAAGGAGACCGAGGGTAGGCCGAGTTGAAGAAGGGTTGTTTGGGGCTCTAGCATGTGTTTTTATAAATTACTAATAGTAGTTTTTAAGCTCCAGGTTTATGATAACCCATGGTATTGACCCATGGTAATACCATGGGTTATTCATGTGAGCATAGACTATTTAAAGGGGAAATTCTATCAGCTTAGATCCATCACAATTCTGGGTCTACCAAGTGCTGGGAGGGATAAATAGATTTCATCCCTCTAAGAATAGTAGATGTGGAGTTAAGATGGATATAGGTTGGCTTTTATGGTAATGAAGATATTAAATAGACATAGGAAATTATATTGTAAAAAAAATCTTAAGGTGAATGGTTAAAGCTACATTTAGTCACTTCACAAAATTTAGTAAAAAATACCGATATCTCCATTAATATTGGTTTTTCTGAATTAACAAAACAAAATTCAAAATAATGAAATCTTAACTCTTTTTGCATCACCCTCGCAGAAGAGAGATAGTCGTTGCCCAGATGTCCCACCATTTTTCAAACATTCTTAATATGATATCTTCATGAAAAAGTTAAGGTACTGATCTTGGATTAGTTGTTTGAAAAATATGCTAGTTTGTACAACCTTTCATCTTCTCTGTTATTCTTATTTTGTACAACCTTTCATCTTCTCTGCTATTCTTAGTTTTTCGTAATGATCTGTAGGGTTTGGGTCACTGCACCGTATTGTCCTAAAAGGCAGAGATTGTGCACCAAAAAGGAAATTAATCCACATGTTACAACGCTGTTAAAAATGGTATGAAGGTAGTGAATTATGCTAATAAGAAATTTAGATTGGGAGAGACGTAATTAAATTTTATTATTTAATTGAAGATTTCCAATTAAAATAACCGCACCATATTGTCTTAAAAGGCAGAGATTGTGCACCAAAAAGGAAATTAATCCACATTTTACAACGCTGTTAAAAATGGTATGAAGGTAGTGAATTATGCTAATAAGAAATTTAGATTGAGAGAGACGTAATTAAATTTTATTATTTAATTGAAGATTTCCCATTAAAATAATGATAAATCTACATTTATATATTTATATATTGATTGGAAGGTTTCTAGAAACGGTCACTTCTTTCCATTAGATCCCCTTCAGGCCTTTGGGATACCTACTACTTCATTAGATTATATAGTTGGGGCTTGCTGCTTGTTGGCGTGTTGGGCTAAACAAACTTGATGTGTGTGTGTGTGTATTTTTTTTTAGCTTGACAAAAGTGGTAGAGAAAACATTAATCTCTCCTACCATGACAAACACGGCCACTAAAACTTGCAACATTGTTTGTAGGAAATGAAAATTATGTTTCTTTTTTCCAAACATGTATGTTAGTATATTACAGTTTAATGAATATGTTTTATTATTCAGTGAATGATTTTCCAAGATCTTACAAGATTTTATAATTTAGTGAAAGATTCGCCATGACTTTACAAGATAATATAATCTAGTGAGAGATTCGCCAACATATATAATGATATATATATATATATATATATTATATGTATATATATTATATACTATATATATTAGTGATAAAATCGCCTCCCATTTTTCATATGTATCATGGGGATTTGCCCATTTATTATACATATAAATTTAGGGTGGTTCTCAAAGTTTTCCCTGTTAGTTGCCCTAGAGGTATGCTCTTAATAACATGTTATAGAGTCTTCTACATGTGTCTGCTGCGCTCTCATGTGTGAGGAGACTCCTTGGCCTCAACTTTTGTGATCATTGTGGGAAGTACCAGTACTTGGAATGGTTTTAGATAAAATAAGGGATGGGGGTAGTGGGACAGGGGACATAGGACAAAGAGCGTGTGGAGTGATAAGTGAAATGATATCCATCAACCTAAAAGATGCAACAAAGCAACTTGGGACTCCCAACCCACAATTAAGGTTAGGAAGGCATAATGGAACTAAGGAGTAAGCATAAACGTAGAGTACTAAGGCTAGCATGGGGAGGGAGCTCGAGACGCTGTAACCTGGAGGGAGTTAAACTTGAAATTTGAAGGACTAAGTTCTGAAAATGAAACTTATCCATAATTTTAACACACAAAACAAGCTTGAGTTTGAGCATTGACTTATCCACAAACCATAATTGAATTCTTTATTGCAAAGTGAGGCTCCTTAGCAGGCTTGTAATTACAATCATGTGCTACCATAACCATCTTCGAATCCCTTCTATATGTGAGGTGATGGACATTACTGCCTTTCATGTCATCCTTGTTATTTAGGTGATTGTGAACATTCATGCAGTGGATAGTCATGAAAACAGGTGGTGAAAACACATTGGGAGTTGTTGGTGATAGCCATGTTCTCCGAAGCAAGCATCCTAAGTGATGTTGAAAAAAAAACCTTTCATTATCCATTATGTTTATCCTTAATTATGATGTTACATGTGTGTGTGTGCACACACACACACATATATATTTGTTGAGCCTATGCCAAGGTTAGCTTGTCTATTGGATGGAAGGTATTTGTTGAGCCTATGCCAAGGTTAGCTTGTCTATTGGATGGAAGGACGATCTACCCATTAGTGGATGTTATCACCAAGATTGTGTAAATCTTGGTTGAACTTTGATGCTCCTTGGGATAGTTTAATTCCCCCAAAAGTAGCTTTCATTGTCAACCCCTCTCCATGAAATTTAAACTGAAGACTTGGTGGGAACTAAACCCCACTCAAACCAACTAATCATATACATATATATAAATTTCATCATAAAATCACTCTTTCTTAAATGTTATCATGAATATTTTGCTTTTATTTAAATTCAAAAATATTTTACTTAATAAAAAATGTGCATTAATATTCTAATAGTCTCGTACCAAAAAAGGAAAAGAAAAGAAGAAAAGAAGAGGAAAGAAAAAATGTTTAGTCATTTTATGAAAAAGTTTGATTTTTTATTACAACTATATTTATCTCTAAATTCATAAGGGTTTTATCTAGTATGGGAGCTAGCTTGTCAATGTTAATATTCCACTAATTGCTAAATTTAGAAAGGTTTTATCTTCTATCTTAACATTGATATTTTACTTATCTCTCAATTCAAGAACTTTAATCTTTTATTCAATTTATGTCAAAAAGTTAATATTAATATTTTATTTCTCTTTCAATTCATTTTTTTCTATAAAGTTAATATTAATATTTTATTTATTTTTAAATTCAAAAATGTTTTATCTTATTTTTGAGCTATACTAAGAGCCAACTTAGTAGCATTGTTGGTCATTATTACGTAGAGTTTATCTTTAAGAGAAGGAGTATGTTCCTAGTTTTTAGGAGGTGGTTAAATCTAATTGGTAATGTCAAAATTGTAATTGGGGAAGATGTTTTCATGTTAGCACAAGTACTTTCACTCCAAAGTCAATGTCTAGATATAGAGCTTTTATTACAAGAATACCTTATAAACCACCTAGGTCTCATCATTATTATGCATGTGGGATTATTTACAACAAGTACATATGCACAATTAGAAACATAGTAATGGAAAGCATTGAATAGCTTAGTTTTGAAAGATGTTGTTAGATACCTAAAGACTTAGATCGACTCAAGGTCTCTTGTCTCACTAGCTCAAAGATAATAATAAAAACAAAACAAAAACAAAAAACAAAAAAAAACAAACAAACAAACAAACACATAAACAAAAACATGTGAATCTTGATGGCCTTTAAGTGAGCATTTGCTATAATATCTCATATATAATCCAAAGCACATCAACATAAGGACTTCCACCCCAAAGCCAATATCTAGAATGGTAAACTTTTAATGCATATAATGACTTATAAACTACACATGTTTGCATGTAGGATTATTCATAACATGAATGTGCACACTACGTTATCATAGGTGAATTGGGAAGCCAGCAGTAGTGGGGAGGCAAAGGACATTACCACCTCCTTCCATGAGCAAGGATGACATGCCTCCCTCCCAAACTATGATGAATGGCGTGGTGTTTAACAAGCCCGTGGGCATTCATTATACCACGTAGACTATCACCTCCATGGAGTTGGGTTATATCCTTGATGAGATTTCCACACGTGCTCAACTAAGCCTCCTTGCATTTAATTTCATGGCCATAATGGCATTTGGATCCTCGAGCATGAGGGCATTTTCCTCCATTATTCTAGTTGAGTGTCAATCATTTTGTGCGGTCCCTTCGATGCCTTGTCCTGAAGTTTTATATTTCTTCTAGGTGTTTCCATTTGAGATTTTATGTGACAAACTGGTTATGTCTCTAAGTTTTCTATTCCAGTCATCAGATTCCCGCTCTCGGCATTACCCTCCATGTTGTTTAACTTTTCCTTTATATTTTGGTGTCTCTTCCTTTTTCCCGTACTACAGTTATGGTGGGATAGGGGGTTCATTGTAGATAAGTGGCAAAGGTTGCAACTCACTTGGGGGTTATTGGTCTCAACAACGAGTTGAGTTCTCAACTCAAATTTAAAAGGAACAAATTCCACAAAGCATAAGAGATCAATTGCATGAGGTCAAGTTCGATTTGGTTGGGGAGTATAATTGTTTGTTTGATTCTAACATCCTAGAAGCAGTGGCAACTTGTGTGTCTAATGCGAGGCACACTCGCTGGCAACAAAATTAGTATATTGTATATGATAACCTTTGATGACGTATGAAGGCACTCCAGGGCTGCATCCTACTTAACAAGAATGATGCAAAGGATGAAATTCTTCTGGTTTTGGATGACATGGATTTACGACTGAAGGAGCTGATTAATAGGTTAATGCACATAGAGGATAACAAGGCTCTAAGCCCTGGGTTGAGCAACCATAACCCTATGGAACCCGTGCCAATAAATGTTGATTCCTTCCATTCTTCTTAGTTTACTCGATGTTTAGTTGTTTTCAGTCAATATTTTTTAGTAGTGGGGTTGTTAAGGCTGGAATGCTTTATCTAGAAGTCACCTCTGCAGCCCTTCCAAAAAACAATATATTTGGAAAGTTATAGTCATTCTTTGGTTTGTTTATTTTCAAAGACTTATAGTCTCTCGTTCTTTCGGTGGTCTAGTTTCCCACATGGCAGGCCATTGATAGGAAACGATAAAATACATATGTAACTTTTGGTTACTAATTGTAGCTTACAAAAGGAAAAGAAAAAAAGAATCGACACACAATTAGAAATGTATCAGTGAATATTATTAAAGAGTTTAATTTTGGAAGAAATTGTCTTATATCCCGGAATCTAACCACATCCATATCTCTCGTCTCATTATTTCATTATCTAAAAAAAATAAAAATCTCAATAACCTTGAACCAAAGCATCTAACATCATATCTCATATACAATTCACAAAACTAATTAATTTAGAGTGCAAATTCACTATGTTTTTTTTCAGAGGGAGAAGAGCATCCCCGCTGAAGAAGCAACATTTACATATATTCGCCGAAGCGAGCAGATACAACAGCCAGAGCTGCAAAGTGAAATTGGAAATGGAGCTGCAGAGCAGCGTACAACATCCATCACATCAATCACAATAAACCAAGATATATTCTCAATGAAACATTACAAGCTGCCGCGCAGCGCCACATAATGGGAATCGATCACGGGCAAAGAGCGTGAAAGCCGACTACGCCAACCGCGTGAACTGTGCACTCGTGTGCAAATTCACTATATTATATTACTCAAATTTTCTTAATCTTAAATATTCTATTTTTCTTTTTAAATAAACAAATATATATTTCTCTAATTATTTTTTAACATATATACATGTATATATTCATTCTAAACACAAATATATATATATATATATATATACACACTAAAACCACTCCTCTTTCTGGATTTATATAAGACTCAATCCCATTAGAATCCAACTAAATCATTAATAAATACATGAAATTTCCATCATCAATGCCACATTGTGGGTGTTGCGATTACACATACAACCACTAAAGGTGTTGAGGGGTTCTTCCCTTTCACATCAAAGTTACTTTTAACAATAGACAATGATGTGATTCTAATTCCATATGCTTCAAAGATTCGCTTTTATCTACACACCTTACACCTGAATTGTTCATCCATTTGTTATACTTCAACGTTAATTTCCCAAAGTTGGAAGCGATTTTTCAAGGGAGCAGCGCCTTACACCTCAAATATTCATCCATGTTTTTTAATACTAGTGAATTTCCCCAAGTTGTAACGAATTTCAAAGGGGGGAATGTGCGATATGTCTATATACATCCCATTTCCTTTTGCGTGTGTATTAAGCTTCTTATGTGGGTTCTCAACATCTTACAAGCTCGACATGTGGGGGCATGAGAAACAAGTGCCTTGCATCCATTTAAATGTTTAATAATGAATTCCACATTTTGATTATTGCAAATGTTGAAAGTAGTTTTTAGTGCTCGAAATTACATTGATTGGCCAAATTCCTCTTGCAAAATTGAAACCACTTTATCGAACCTAGACTTCCAAAGGACAAATAGAATATGAACTAGGCTCCACGTGGATGTGTAGGGCTCAATTCCCATGCAAATATTGGTTTGTCCCACCATAAACCTACGTGCCAGATAAATTAACTTTTTCTAGAGGCATAATGAAAAATTTTAAAACCCACGTGTTGAACTATGCAAGGTATATTCAAGTTTGATATTACTATGGTAAAGGTGTTTATAAAGATACAACACCTTATAAAGCCACCACATCTCTTGAAATTGTTGCACAAACAATATTCAAATTCAGAGTTTAAAAAAAACAAATGGTTGACTATATGTCTTCATCTACTTACTAACACCATAATCTCTTAAATCTCCTTTTCCATTGACAAAAGGAGTCATTACATAGTCAAATTAGAATATCTTCAACATCATCACAAATCATTTGGAGTTCAATCATGTTAAGATGTAGGGAATGCATAATTGAACCTAAGGAGATAGTTAATTTTTCTATAACTTTCTTAATTAAAACCTTTTTAAACCAATACTAGGAATTTTGTTAGTTTTTATCTCTGCCCATCATTTTACCTAAGATTTAAGTGCAAAGGAAATAATGATGGGTTTCAGAATAACTCTTAAAACTATCGTTCTTAAATGAATGGTTGATTTAGTAGTAACATGTTTGTCTAATTTATTGTGAAATTCTATCATCATATATGTCAATTTTATATAGAGAGAGAGAGATAGAGAGAGATTAAATGATTTAAAAGTACATGAACTAAGTTATTAAAAGGATTTGAGATTTAAAAAACATTTACCGCATCTACATCTTAAAAATACTTTTCTCAAATAATGTTAAAGTTTAAAGTACAAAGCTTATATATTATTGTACCTAATGTTATTGAAAATTGCTTATATATTATTGTGCCTAATGCTATTGAAAATTGCTCGAAATCCCAAGCCACTTATCTTACTCAAACCATGATAAATTGATGGTGGTCTCTAAGATAGACCACTATAAAAGGAAAACTTCAATGTATAACCTATATGATTAATAAGAAAGTATAAACTATATTCTCTATTTACAACTATATTTGCTTTGACTATAATGTTTTAATTATGTTTGTGTGTGTATTATTATCTCATCATGTGTCATTGTTCTTATCCATTATATTGGGAATTTATGCTTCTCTAATGGTTGTACTACTTTTATGTCACATATGTCTCCCCCCCTCTGGCCCAATTAATCAACTCCTCCTTGATACCCACTTTGTATGTACATAATTTTAACTTGATTTATATTATGGGTATATGATTATAATGTTGGGCTAGCTTTATTGGGCAGTGGACCCTCCTCTCCCTTTATATGATGATGATGATTATGTCCATTGAGATTGAATTTGTTTATCGAACCTTAAGAAGGTTAGAGATTACTTAGATTTCTTTAGAATTTTATTTTTGCACATAAAAAGCATTAAGATAAGCATTTCGAAGGTCACCATAGATTTGTTGAGTTAAAATGTTAAAAATGTTTGTAATGTGTTAAATCTTTTGAAATTGAAAACTAATTTAATTATATGTTGGACATTTTAAGAGAAAATGGTTTTCACAGTTAACAAGTGTGAATGATCTAGTTTTTTCTATCTAAGTGAACAAGTATTATTTAAATTAGATGATGAATAACTCTAGCATCAAAAAGAGGTTTCCAATACATGTAAGTCAATAACAATAATGCAATCAAGCTTTTTTCTCTCTATTTTCCCAGACCTTTCAAAAGTTAGAGGGTTTCCAATACATGTAAGTCAATAACAATAATGAAATCAAGCTTTTTTCTCTCTATTTTCCCAGACCTTTCAAAAGCTAAAAATAGTACCTTATGAACCTTTTCAACATTACCTATAAAATACTACTAACTTTGACAATACTACAATTTTCAATATTAAACTTATCATTCATGAATATTTTGTTATAAATTCTTTTAGAATATAAATACATAATTCGATGCTTTTAATAATGTATATAATTAATTAAGCACTCATCTAATGTAACTCAAATGGCTATAATTAGCCATATCAATGCCACCCACATTAATTTGAATTATACTTATTCGAAAATTATATCATCAAATTAAAAAATCATAATAATAACAATATCACACCATGTTTAACACAACAAAAATAATTGTGTACTTTAATTATCTCTTTCCAAAAAAAATGAAAATGAAATTCTAAACCATGTGAATGCATGCGTGTGAAAGAGACATTTGATGTGGGGCATGTGTCTCAATTTGCTAACGAAATCCTCGTGACCTGATGACGGCATAGTTTTCTAACGAAATCCTACCACGTGGCATTCCAAGATTAATATATAGTATGAACAATTGATAAAGCACTGGTTTAAAACACGGAGGAGGCGTGGTCGGATGGACTTTTATATAAAGAAAATTTGGGAGAAGGATAAAAAATGCATTTACTCTATTGTTGAATTTTAATATATAATTATCTGGTTTCAATACGTAATTACCTGGTTTCACTACTTCTACTTATATATGTACCTTCCTGATGGTTGAATGTTAGACCGAGAATATGTGGAGGATGATGCCGCGTTGTTTGGGAATTTTCGTTTACAAATTTATATTTGATTTTATCCACTTCAAACTTTAGATGTAATATAGGCCACACATTATATGTCGTCAATATACACACGAGAATTTGTATCTAAAGTTGGAATTAGCATTTATCGTTTAATTTTCGACGAGTATTTTTTTTTATTGTGAAATTTGTAAAAATATTTTATTTTTTCAATTGTAGAAAAATATTTTCCTCTTTAGTGATAATGGATACGTGTTTTATCATACATTTTATAATGTATAAAATTAAAATGTTTGATCTTATTTACTATAAATTATTTTAATTTTGGTTAATTTATTTTTATATATATTTTTATAAATTTATTATTTTTATATATTTAATGATGATATTTTTATTTATTTTCTTAATTTGTGTTTATATTTTATGATTTTTAAAGTTTTAAGTTTATTTATATTTGCATTTTGAATATTTTAAATTATTTAGTGTATTATACTCAACTTTGTAATGAGGTTAGCTATTAGAATTACAAGAATAACATTAAAATTATTAGCAATGTATCATTTTCATATAAATCTATGAATAATGTGACTAGTTTGATATGTTATCTTATCAATAACTATCATCCACAACCACTCACACTTAATTGCTATCTATCTCTATTTGCTTTTGATCCAAAGTCGATTGTTACTTCATGTAACCAAACTGTAATATAATTTTCATTTGATGTGTTTGCTTTGAATTTCAACATACATTGTGCACATTTTGGTTGATTAACCAAAGTTGAAGTTGCATTTAATTCATTTCTTAGTTATTCAGGCTAGACCTTTGGTTTCGAGTTTCCAAAATTTAGGAATTTAATGGTTGCCATACCAAGTAGTATGCATGCCTTATTTATTTATCTTTTATTTTAATCAATAAATTTTAGTTTCAAATATTTTTAAGGATGTTTGTTGTAGGCTCACATATGGGGTAATCATAGATGACATAAGGGGTGAGTGGGGTGAGCCGTCATCACCTCAAGTGACGAGGGTGCGTTGATGGGCCATTCGACTCGACCTCGAGATGAGAACACACAAGCAAATAAAGGAGGACATACTACCTTCATGTTTGTAGCTTGCATGGTTACATTGTCACCAAGCAAAGGGATGAGCATATGACAAGTTAATGGTTGCTATTGTGATGCAAAGATGGTTCGTGCAACATTTAATTGCTTAGGGTTTTGCGTAAGTAGGAAAGAAGGGAAGGTCATGGAGTTAAAGCAGGTTAATAATTCTAAAAGGTGGAGAGAAGGAGACTGCCTAGTGAGAAGAGAGTGCATATGCATGTTTATAAACAACCAACCATGGAGGGAGGCAAACAAAACTCGAGTTCTTGGATCAATAAAATTAATACATGGAGCAAATGAGGACAAGGGGTTTGATCCTGATCACGAATTGTGGCTTCTCTAGTCTTCTCTCTCTCTCTCTCTCTCTCTCTGTCTATCTCACAAGCGATCTCCTACGGCGCGTGTGCTAGTTACTGGTTTGGTCTCCTAATTTTGCCACACTGGAATCTCACATCAATTATGAATTCTCTCATCTCAGTTTCACTATTGTTTTCGAGTGTCACTGGTGTTTGGGTTTATCTTCCCTCACTGGGTTTATCAATTCTGGGTGGTATGTTTTTGATTTAATTTCATCCCCTTTCCTCCTATGTATTTCTACTCCCTCAACCCTCTTTGGTTTCCACCCTAGCCGCCCCCCCCCCCCCCCCCCCCCCCCCCCTCCCGCGCTCATTATCCTAGTCACTCCTCCCTGTTCGCTCCTTTTCCTACCTCATCCTCTCTCCTCTTCATGCTCTCAAGTTCCCCTCCCACTCTCCCTTCTCCCCCTCCCCTTGTTTCATTTGTTCATGTGTTAAACTCCCCTCTTCTGCCCAACCTGTGATCTTCCCCTCTTCTTGCATGGTCAAGTTTCATTTAGTTGGGCCATCTTGTAGAGGCATGCGAGAACACGTTGGTCCCTCCTCTTCACCACACTTAGTCCTCCCTCCAATGGTGGCACCCGTGCACAACCAACTATTAAAGTAGCCATGGAACGATACAATATATCATCCTTGTGACTATTCAGAGAGCAATATCTAATGTGGAAGAACAAGTAAGGAAATATCGGTGGTACATTACGGACACACATATGGACTAAGAAACTAGAGACTGGATCCCAGACATTGGGAACTCCACCAAAGCTAGGGCCTCCTCCTACATGTAAATAGTCAACTTATATTGGCATATAAAGACTAATGGGAAGATTCCTCATAGACATGGTTGATACTCAACAAAAAATCATCAAATGCATGGCAGAGTTTATGGAGAAAGTGGACAAAATTAACAGGAAAAATCATAATTCTAACTAAGATGTCGACATACATGGATTCGTCTATATCGGATTTTGATGGAGAGCCTCAATCGTTAGGCCCAAAGGACACCCTTATAGAATGAAAGGCTACAAAACACCGTCTCATACCAGTAGTTCAATTCACTAGTATTTCTATATTTTCCAGTGTATTTTCAGTTTTCTATCTTACACTCTACACAGGTTTTATATTTGTTAATTCATGAAAATTTTTGGAGAAAATCACATATAGAATATTTTGGTCAACGCGTTTCAAACCAGCCAGTGTGGTTCATCTCTAGGACAAGATGAAGAGACAGATCTTAGAGGAAGGTTAAATAAGAAGATAGGTCAACCTAACTGTTAGAGGAAAACGACTATATTTGACTGGGGAGGGAAAATTATAAATATAATATTATAAAATAACTAAACGGCTA
>APFE031263723.1:87288-97375 GCA_000404065.3 Pinus taeda | reverse complement strand
TAGAGGATGTACTAAAAAAAAAGGAGAGGAGAAAGACTAAGAAGAGAGGGCGGGAATCCAACAACTACTAATTTTCTAGCTGTCTTCCCTATTAATGTTATTAGAAGACCTCTCAATTTCAATGGCTTCCCTAAACTTGCAGTGATAAAAAATGAGAAATTTTTGCAACGACGTTAGCATCCTCAATGCATATATGATGCTTGTTCTTCACTGCATGCTCCACTAAAGCAGAGGATTTGGTCCTCCCATGTTCGATATCAATCGCATGTTCCTTAATCCTTTGGTTAATAGACCGACCCGTTTCGCCAATGTATGAGGTCCCACACGAACATGGGATGACATAAACACCTTTCAAATCCATAGGATTTACCTGGTCTTTAAACGACTTTAGGGAGCTTATAATGGTGTTGAGGCGTCTAAAGGTTGAGGGAACATTATGTTTCTTCAGGATTCTCGCAATCTTGTCTGTCGTTCCTTGGATGAAGGGGAGGTGAACTCCTGAATGACGATCAATCATGTTAGTCTTAACCCTAGGACCCTTACTAGCTTTGAGGAAAGCTTTAACACCCTACTCCCTGATATAACCATTCTGAGCAAAGACATTAAGAAGATGGGACTTTTCTTTAGAAAGGTGGTCCTCATCTGAAATCCTTAAAGCACAGGTGGCTAATGTGTTGAGAACACCTATCTTCTGAGCAAGAAAATGATGGGAACTTGCATGAAGATACTACTCAGTAAGAGCCTTTTTTCGATACACCTGATGGGAGAAAGATCCATCAGCGTTTCTAGAAATGAGGACATCAAGGAAAGGAAGACAACCATCAACTTCTCGCTCCATGGTGAACTTTATGGAGTTAGACTAACTATTAAGATGCTCCAAAAAGCTATCTAACTTATCTGACCTGTGCTGCCAAATGAAGCAGGTGCCATCAACAAATCTTTTCCAAAGCTTAGTCTAAAGGCAGTTGAGGATAAGGCCTTGGATTCAAAGTCTTCCATGAATAGGTTTGCAACAATAGGGGACAACGGGGAACCTATGGCCACCCCACAGGTTTATTCATAGAACTCACCTTCAAAACAGAAAAAAGTAGAAGTGAGGTAAATCTCAACTAATCTAACAGTGTCAGGATCAGTAAGGCGAAAGATGACTTCAATAGCTTCCTTGATTGGGATATTAGTGTACATGGAAACAACATCAAAACTGACAACACTGTCTCCGGGATCAAATTTCATATCCTGTAATTCACTAACAAATTATTTAGAGTCTTTGACAAAGGATTCAGTTCGACCTACCAGGGGCTTAAGCTTTGTGGCTAAGTATTTAGCTAAAAGATAGGTAGGCCCACCTATGGTATTGACAATGGGTCTAAGGGGTGCCCCTTCTTTGTGAATTTTAGGGAGCCCATAGATCCTGGGAGTGATAGGGTTATTCTCAATAAGCTTATGGCTAAAGGAGCCAACAGTGCTACTGGATTTAATGGCAAGAGCAACAGACCTATAAATCTTTTTCAAGGGATTCTTGTTAAGCTTTCTGTAGCTTCCGCTGTTGTTCAGGTGATCCAACATTTTCTTCCGGTAATCTTCCTTATCAAGGATGACAATAGCCCCACCCTTATCTACTTTTAGAATGACGATGTTTGAGTTCTTATTCAAAGATTTTAGGGCTTCAAACTCCTCATTACTGATGTTAGGTTTAGGGAGTTTAGCTTTCCTAAAGATAATAGCACGACGTTGTCGAATAGTATCTTTAATGTTATCTAATAAATCCTTTATCCCATATTCGACGTCACACATAATATCAGTCACCGGAATTTATATTATCAAACCTTCAAATTATAAACCATATAAACAATTACAAAATTTATGCTTATATTATTGGTCTAATTTCTCAAGTAACAAACTAATAAAAACCATTTTTGATATATACTCATATGTTTATCCTACTATAAATATTCTTAATCTTTAATTAAAAAAAAACAACAACAACAAAAAAAACCAACAACATCACCCTTATCATCGAAATATATATTACAATTTCCCAAGTAAATTGTCACTCACACTTTTCTCTAATATAACTAGAATTCCGAATTCCAGCTGACCGAATTTTCTTGGGCGTTCCCTTCCCACCGCCTCATACTTTATACTTTTGATGGAGAAAAAGGTCGCACACTAAAGATAGATTCACATATCAAAGAAATAACAAAACAAATGCGAAGATGGGGATGCAGTTGTTTTCATGATGCCACGCATAAATGAACAGCTCAGGTCGAAAAATTATTATACAAGATACTACCCACTTTACTGTCAATATCAATATCGCATGTGATAGTTACTCATACCATACAAAGTTTGTACTTAAGTGTGTTATTTTATTACAAATTATAAATATGGAAATACCTCCTATAAAAATAATAATAAAAGTTACTCATACCATACAAAGTTTGTATTTAAGTGTGTTATTTTATTAAAAATTATCAATATGGAAATACCTCCTATAAAAAAATTAATAAAACATATTAAAACTCTTTTGATTCGTTGATGGTTCATAGTGATTTGTCTTTTCTCTGCAAAATCTCGTTTTAAATAATATTACATATGGTAAGGATATAGTAAGTGGGTAGAATCGAACTTAACTGACTTGGAATCCATCATCACCCCCAATTCTAAGATTATTTTAAAATACTATTTTTTTATTTAAAAATAGTATTATGATATATATAATTTTATTTAGATATTAAAAATTTAAAAGATAAAGAGATGATGAAAAACAATAGTATTTATGAGAAAAAGTTTTTCGGTGTAAATCACATGATATTTCATTTGTCGACGCGTTTCGAACCAACGAGTATGGTTCATCGCCAGGACAAGTTGAAGAATCAGATCATGGTTGCATATTAAATAGGGAGAGCAGATCATCAAATGGCTAGGTTTGACTAAAAAATGGTTGTACTGAAAAAGGGCGATATTAGATCATACTGGAAAAATGGCTAAAATTGACCAAGAACGACTAGATTTGACTATTCAAGTTGTACAATTATATAATACTATTATGCTAAAACAAGCATTATTTTAATATCTATCATATGTTATTTAAGTGAAAAGTTAACTATATTTGAGTTAACCAGGGAATATTTATAATAAAATTGCTTGAAATGTTAACATATAATAATATGTCTAGGGAAAGTAATTGTTAGTAAGCGAAAGGATTTAATAATAACTAATGCTAATTTATTTATTATATATATATTATATATATATATATATATAATATAATATATATATATATTATTATATATATTTTACAGAAACAGATATGGATTTATATTAGATATTGGCCAAAATGCCTTTCACCGGTTACAATAGATCGGGCATAGCCCTTAAGTTTTCTTCCACTAACTGATCATAGGCCCCAAACTTTGGGGATCCATGTATTTTACTCAAGACTAGAGAATCTATTTCCGTTATTTTTCCTATTTTAAATGTACAAACAAACTGATTCAGAATAATGCGGTAAAACATAAGTCTATTTTATGGTATGGAGTCCCACTCCTTCATTCCGTCTTTCAAAAGAGAGCCAGCGGGAAGTGTCATTGCCCTGTTGGCTTCCAAATCAGCATCTTTATTGTTCCCCCTCAATACATGGAGGAAATTTGCAGTCTAGAAAGATTTCACCAGAATTCTGATTCTTGAAATCACTCTTGCCAATCTGATATCTGCAGGAGAAGAATCCTCCAATAGGACTTTAATTACGGACTGAGAATCTCCTATTATATTAACATCTGATATACCCAAGGCCTTTGCTTGTTGAGTCCTTGAAGAAGAGCTAAGGCTTCTGCTTGAATGCTGGTGGTTTGTCCTAATCCCCAAGCAAACTTAGTCACAATTCTGCCCTCCTTGTTCTTTATAACTCCTCCTGCCCCAGCGAATCCGGGATTGCCTTTCGCTGCATCTGGCTTGCCTGTTGAGCAAATCATATAGTTCATTCTCCTTTCCTATGAATTGCCACTCTTTTGTATCATTGTGATGCCTTGTTTCTCTAGAGAATTGGAGATCCAACGGGGCACCCCAATCTAAGTCTTGTTGTCTTAGATTTGAGTCCGACAAATGCTCCCCCAGACTTTCCTTCCATAGATTTTTTATTTTGATGATGGTGAACTGCGGATTTAAGCTTTCATCTTTGAAGACTCTTCTATTTCTCTCCAGCCAGATATGCCAGCAAATGAATTTCAGCAAGGAGAGCCATGCTGCTTTGAAACTTTCGTTTTTAGGGAGCATTCTGGGTAGAAGTTTCGCCAGTTTGCAAATAAGTCAGAGATGGATGTAGGTAAGATGAATTCTGTTTTCCAATGGCTCAAGAGGTTCTGCCAGATCTCTTTTGCGAATTTAATTAATATTATATTATTATTATAATAATGTTATAGTATTAATCTTATTATTAATGTCTTGTGTAACTAATTAATATAAATTTAATAGTAAGGCTATTTAATTTGAATAAGTATTAATAGATCTAGGGATATTAGTAAAAGTAAGGATTTAATATTAACACAAATAATATTAATTATTGTTAATATTATATATACTAGATCATATAGATTAGTGATTAAAAGGGAATATCTATATTAATATTTAACATATATTATATGTAATATTAGTTATAGTAATAGTGTTATTCTTATTATTAATGGTTAGGGTATCAATTTATTAGTGATCTAAAAGGAACTTATATTAATAGTTCAAGGGATATTAGGAATTGTAAGGATCCATTGTATTATTATTATTAATCTAATAGTGTTATAATAATAGTATTTAATTAAAG
The DNA here is from genome assembly GCA_000404065.3 of Pinus taeda. Taxonomy (NCBI): domain Eukaryota; kingdom Viridiplantae; phylum Streptophyta; class Pinopsida; order Pinales; family Pinaceae; genus Pinus; species Pinus taeda. The sequence continues at coordinate 92,559 of APFE031263723.1, read as the reverse complement.
GATGGGTAACTAATTTTATTAGTAAAACAGTCTACTTGGAACATAAAATTGCTATCTAAATATCTTATACTATATAAACTAACCCACTAAAAAAGGATTATCAAGGAATAATACCAAAGAAGATCAAAGAACTATGGCTAAAGAGAGCAGGTTAAAGGATAATAAGGGGAAACTTTCTTTATAAGAAAACTAGAACAAACTATTAAAAGAGGGAGGGGAGGAAGGGAAGGAAATGACTAGGAAGCGAGGGCCGGGACCCAACAACTACTGATCTTCCAACCGTCATCCCTATTGAGATTGTTAGGCCTTCTTTCAATCTCAAGGGCTTCCCTAAATTTTCGGTGGTTGGAACTGTGAAACTCTAGCAATAACATTGGCCTTCTCAATACAAACATGATGTTTGGTCTTCTCCGCATGCTTTGCTAGTGCGGAAGACTTGGTTCTCCTATGTTTAAGGTCAGTTGCGTGCTCACTAATCCTTTGATTAATGGAGCGTCCAGTCTCACCAATATAGGGGGGTCCCATAGAAATAAGGAATAATATAGAAGTCATCTATATTTTAATTATATTTTTTTGTATTATACACGCTTATAGTGACATCATCTACTATTTTAAGTAAGTTGTTGTATATAGAAATCTGATTTTTAGGATGAAATTTAAAGTAATAAAAGTATGATTAATTAGATAGTTGTTTTAGTTAATGGATTTTATTAAAAAATAAGATTTTTTTTTTTTTTTTTAAATGATTTGAAATTTTTTCCATATGTGATTATTTTTTAGGGATATTATTTGATTATGATGTATAGATTACAATATATTGTATTAAATGCCTTATGTAATATAGAGAATCATAAATTTGTTGTTAATAAGTTTGTTTTTATTATCTATTTTTATTTTTTATAGTTGATGTATATTGTGTTTTTCTATAACAATTTTGTACATTAAAATATGTTAAAAACTTCACTCTTAAGGTTTAAGAAATAAGCTTGAGTATATATATAGAGAAGTCATCAATGAATGTTAAGAAGTAATCCGACTCAAAGAAAACAAATAGAAAGAAACCAACTACACAAATCACCATAAACAAGCTACAAGGGGCTTGAAAGGTGTCAATAGGCATGTTAGTCAAAAATTGCCTAACTGATGTTTGTAAAGAACACAACCAACACAAACACCATCTTTGCAAGAAACGCGAGGAAGACTAGTCCCTATATTTTGATTACATCATTATTGCAATAAGTGATAGTTTAGATAACCAAAATGCCCACGCTGAAGTATTTTCAAGTTATCACTATGAGAAATAGAAAACTAATGGAAAAATTGTTAAATATACACAACCTAGTAATATTATCAATAATTTTAGTTGATGGGACATACTCAAGATCATTTAAATCCTTGGCTACAACTTGGTGAGATAAAAAATCTACATTTTACCTTTACCTAAATAAGTTTTGATATGTTGATAGAAGATTGCAAGAGAAACTTGGAACACATAATACTCATTAAAATGACTATCATCTAGATGAATTGTTGTAGCTCATATGGTACTAAGACTCAAGAGATCTATCATCACCAACAAATATTTGTTTGGTGTTACGATCATTAATCACATAAAAATGACTTTATCTTTGACCATATAATAAGTAATCCATATGCCACTCATTAGAAGAAGTAGATGTTGCATTGAAGGGAAAACTAGAAGCAAAAAGTGCATGCCCATGAGAAGAAGAGTCGAAAGAAGAAGAATAAAGATTGAAATTGTGTTTCTTCATTTTTTCTTTTAAGGCCTCAATCTTTTTGAAACATTTAGGTGGTAGATTGACCATCTCATAGGCAAAAAATAAAATGTATTTCAATCTTCTTAATTTTTTATTTTGGTTATATGTCACCATTAGGAATAGAAGTTGACCGAGAGGGTTTGAAACCCTTTCTTTTCTTGTTGTTACTAGGTTGTTTCTTTTTTGAATGCTTGGATTTATGATTTTATTAGGCCATTAGCTTTGTTAGATGTACTCATAGTGTTGATCACTCTGAAATGCAAGAGCTTATCTTGCTTTCTAATCAAAGAATCACAAAATATTCAAGAGAGGATGGTTTGTAAACATTCCTTAGAGCTTCTCCAATGGAGTGAAAAATATATTAAAAAATAGAGTATTCACTAGCGAGCTTAGCAAACATAACATACATACAATGGACATCCTTTTTTTAATATAGTTTTCAAGTAAAAGTCAAACTGTTTTGAACTTAAAAAATAATCTTCAATATAAGTGAAATAATAGATATTTAAAGAAATCAATTGGTTTCCATGCTAACAAATCAAATCTTAATATGCTTATTATATATGGTTCACAACGTTTCCCAAACTTCATTTAGGTTATTAATTCCTTGAAGACGAAGCCATAATTCAATAGTGATGGACATTTCGATTAATCTACATGCTTCATTATTTTTATTATCTCAATTGGCTTTCTTTGAAGCATCAATGGGGCCAACTTCTTTTTCAAAGTAAGCTAGCATACTCCTTTACTTCGTAGTACATCCTCCATACAAAATTTCTTGAATAATAGTTTCAGCTGGTAAGTAAAAGATCACTTGATTGGGCATATTAAAGTATATAGGTGATATGGCTTCAAAAGTAAAAACTTATAGTTAGGTAGATGAAAAGCTCTGGAAAAAAAAAGCAGTTTTAAAAATAATGGACACTAAAAACAAACTTTGCATGTCAAGGTTATGCATATTTTAAAAATGAGATAAAAGGTAACCAAATTTCCATGTCGCAGGTACAAGCTTTCTTGGATCTAACACCCTAAGCTTTCTTGGATCTAACACCCTCCATGAGATGGTCAATCTACAACCTAAATGTTTCAAGAAGGTGGAGGCCTTAAAAGCAAAAATGAAGAAGCACAATTTCAATCTTTAAGCAATTGTAGGATTAGACAACTAAGAAAGCTTTAAGTCATTATAGCTACTTGAGTATTGTTCATACAAGTAGATCAAAAATTAGTACACTAGTGTATTACATGGTTAGAACCTTTAAAAATGGAAAAACACATGGTCCCAGCCAAAGCAACCATTTGAGATGATATATAAATGCAAAATGAAAAGTTTTATATTAGAATTTCTCACAATCAATTATCAACAAATAAGTCTACTTGCTCTTTAAATTGAGATCATGAACCAATTGGGTGTTAAGCCGTGAATCAATATAGCTAATAGTGTCGAAGAGAATATAAACCGTCAAATAACTTTCTCTCTAGAAAATATTGTGATTATCAAATTACATAACTACAGACATACAAAGTAAACATGCTAAATAAACAAACTTTACCTAAAAACACATTAAACTGTATTGATATTAGCTAACTCCCATATATCTAAATATCCTAACATCATTCAATTAATCTCTTAATTATTTAAACTCAATCTAAAATTTTAAACTTCAAAATGACCCTACCAAATATGATACATACTTTGTTTTTTTTAATCTTATTTATTATTGAATTTTTTTTTCCTTAAACATTAAACCTCATATAATTTTAAAAATGTATATTAAAAATTCTTACATTGAAATTTTCGAACAACTAATACATAAAAATGCAAACTTATATGACATATTATAATAATATAATAGTGCACTCAATCTAAAAGATAAACATATCTTAAGAAATCTCCACTTAATATTTATTTAAATTTCTCAACATCTATAAATAATTTCTATTTAAAAAATACAAATTTATTCCATACAATATAATTTAAAAATTTAAATTTATTTTTCCCATATTAATATAGCTTTTTTTTTTTCTAGATTAAATCTTAAAACTATTTTATTTTGGTTAAGAGTTAGTATTTTTGAATATAAATAAATGGCAAGAGCTAACTACCCTGCCATAGGGCATTAAATCACTGGTTCACGCTAACCAGTCATTTAATACCCTATGGCAGGCTGGTTAGCTCTTGCCATAAATAAATGACCAAAACCTAAAAAAGTCCAACAAAAGTGAAAGCTTACCCCTTTAAAAACTACTAATAAATAATTTCAAATAATATTGTTTCCTTTAAATAACAATAAAAAGTCAAGTTACATTTATAAATAATAACTAATAATAATTATTACACAACTTATTTGAATTAAAATATGATAAATTTTTTTTTTCCTTATATATATGGGATTCTCCATTTTGTAAATTTCCCTTCTCAGTTCCGTATTTTAATGTCGCGGGTTTTTCTTCCCACTTCCCCTCATTTTTGTTTGTGCGTTTTAATTTAAAAAAAAAGTTTCTCAACAAGGATAGTTTAGCATAATTAAAATATGATAAAAAAATTTCTCTTCCATATATAATATATATGTTAAAAATTTCTCTTCCATATATAATATATATGTTAATTCCTTCTATTCTTGTAGAGGTTGCAGACCTCAAGGTAGTTTGTTATGCCACGCATAATTACTATTTTCAATTAATAAATGATAATCTCTTCCTGTAAAATTATTTTGCTAAATACTGTGATAAGCTTGAGTATTTTTACTAATATTAAATGTCAATACTCCCTAATATTTAATGTCAATATCCCATGTGATAGCTTTCCTTATGGACTTTATGGGCTTTTCATTTTAAAATGATTTGAAATCACTTTATAATTCATTTTAATATTAATTAAAAAAAAACTACACGATTTTCATTATGACACTTTTTATTTATGTTAATTTTATCATTTTAAATAAATTTTAAGATAGATCTAAGCTTAATTTAAATATAAATTAAAGTATCACATATATATTTATTTATTTTAAATTTATTATTTTTAATATTTAAATTTTAGATTTTAAGTTTTGTGGATCTATAGTAGTATGTATTTTTTTGTATGAATCACATTAATATTGAAGTGATTAATTTCAAAAATATGCTTTTAGATTTAAATTTATTTAATAATTTGATAATAGTAATATTTACAAACATTAGATATTTATGACTTTTTCTAAAGTGTTTTTTTTACAGGTGGGAAAACCTATCATAACTCAGTTGTCAAATTAACAGTGAGGACAACCATCTATGGCTACTAACCGTGAATGCAGGCTGACTCATCACTGTTAAATAAAGAAAACCACGCTACTTGGAATAACATGTTGGTGGTTCCTAAAGGGGCAGACTTTCACTCGTGCCAGATACCTCTAGGTCTTGGGTGGTTAACTTGTAAGAAAAAAAAAGTTTTAAGACATATACTTTCTAAAATGTTAGTTAATATGTCTAGTTCAATAGTTTAAATTTTATTATT
>APFE031263723.1:18717-73003 GCA_000404065.3 Pinus taeda | reverse complement strand
CCTTTGATGCCACAACATGGTCTTCTCTCCAGAGACCACTAGATTTTCTGCTCTATTTTCAGGAACCATAGAACTATTGCACCCGTCAACAACAGTGCTACCTTGCAGCTTGTGCAGAGTTCCAATCTGAATTCCCCGCATCAATACCAGTGCTCCTCGAACCATCTTGCAGGTATCCTTCTCGAACACTATCTTTACACCTGCATCATCCAACTTGCTTGTAGAAATCAGATTTCCAGCCAACGCAGGAATATGCATAACACCCGGAAGGGTTCTAACCCTTCCACCTTGCAACTTCAATTTTAATTTTCCGCGACCAATGATTCTAGCCTTCCTATCATCTCCTAAGAAGACATCACCACCATCGTATTTCTCATACTCGCAGAACCACTCTCTATGGGGAGTGAAGTGAAAGGATGCACCTGAGTCAATCAACCATCCCTCATAATCTACATGTGTACTTGAAGAAGCCAAGTATACATCCCCACCTTCATCTAAGGTGGTTTTCACCTCTACAGAAGGAGAATCATCAGATCCCTTTCCTTTATCAAGAGATTTAGATTTACAGTCCCTTTTGTAGTGCCCTTCCTTTCGCATTTCCAGCACACCACCTTTACAGGTTTTCCTGGAGATTTAGATCTCCCTCTAGATTTAGACTTCCCACTCGATGACTTATTTTTGTTTCTATTCTGGGACCATCCTCGTACAGAAAAGGTATCATCATTCTGGCTCTCCATATTTTTTCGTCTCATTTCCTCCGTCAGCAAGGATGAGACTCTTTCATCAAACTGCAAGGCAGTTGCATTGCTACCTATTGCAATAACCAGACTATCCCACGAATCTGGTAGAGAACACAACAAACTGATGCACTTATCTTCATCTAAAATTTTAATATCAACAAATAATCACTGACTTACCACAGTATCAAATGCGTCCAGATGCTCCGTCACCGAGTCTCCATCTTTCATCCTCAGGTTATACAGCTTTTTCCGGAGGAACAATTTATTCACCAGAGACTTAGATTGGTACAAAGTCCCTAACTTGTCCCACAAAACCTTCGCCGTAGCTTCTCCTGATACATTCAACAATACTGAATTTGAGACACACAATTGTATTGTTCTCTTTGCCTTCCAATCCAACTTCTTCCATTCTTCATCAGACACTCACGTTGGTTTAGTACCCGGATCTACCGTGATCCACTGATCTTTATCCACCAACAGATCCTCTGTCTTGAGTTTCCACAACTCAAAACTATGACCATTAAATTTCTTGATCTTTATCTTTCCACTGCTCGCCATCTTCTTTCACCACCAGAATCGATCTCGTAGATCTCCCACTGAATAGGGTCTACCACAGGGTCGAGCGAAACCCCTCAGCAACAAAGGCGTCCCCTTAAAGCCAAAACAACTCTGATACCAAATGTAGGTTTTAACCCCAGACCGAAATTACCTACATACGAATACTAAAACACATAAAATAAACAATGAGAGAGCATAACACATAAAACACATATACACAGAGATTTTTCCCTGGATCCCAAAACCGGGACTACCAGCTTGATTTTTCATTTTGTTCCTTTCAATGTTACAATACATATTTATACATGCTGAAGCATCCAATACCATGGACCGAAAACCATCGTGTCCAAAACCATGTGCGAAAAATCATGCACAAAACCATGGGTAGGTTCGCCCAACCTAACATAGGGTCCAAAACCAAAATTTTCCCGGGCGCTACCCCGGACCCCATAGAGTGGGGTTACTTGCACCCCTCAAACCCCCTGTGACTCCCCCCACTATGCAATCAGCGCAACGAAGGGGGGGCTCCGCCCCCCTTATAACCCCCCGGTTAACTACGTGGGCTAGTCGTGGAAAGAATATAACTTCCTCATATTTTTAATTACTTCTTATTTTTTGTGTGCTTAGTTTTGATTTTTCTTCTTTTTATTATTTTATTATTCTTATTACTATTTATTTTATTTGTATTATATTATTTTTTTTCCAAGGAAAAAATCGTAATTTTATTAATGAAAACAAAATTACACGTAAAATTACGATTTTGTTTGGCGGCATATTTGACACCTGAAAGCTGTGTTCTCGAAATTCATAATTTGTGTCTAGTTCTACTTGTTGTGTGTCAGTTGGATGTGATTCAGAAGGCCTTTACTGAGGCCCACCTCTACACATATGCGTGAGAAAGTATATATTCGTTATTCGATCCTTTGTTCGTCAGTCTTTATGTATCATCCTAAGATATTTCCAATGCCTTCGATCATGAGTTTATGACAGAGGTGAAGGGGGAGTTTATGTTGTCTAACCCAAACCAACATTCTTGATACAATCATGGTGTTAGCATCAAAACTTGGGAACCATGGAGTGATGAAGAGCCCCTTCGATCCCCAAAACCATGGGCCTTCCTATAGGATAATTTCTCGTTCTTTTGATGATGCAAACTTTACAATGAAGAAGCCTTTGGAGCAGAGGTGTATGCCACAATTTGTTGTCCAATTTATAAAGATCCAATGAAAAAGATCCAATGGGTTTGGAAAAAAACTGTTAAATCTGTAGATGAGGGCTTGCGCCTCATAGGTTGTGCAGAAATCATTTGTTTCTGGAAGCTTCGTGTTCAGTTCCGGTACATAATTTGCTTGCTCCACAATGTGTGGACTGGGATTATTATGTGTCTAATTTGAGTTTGTTGTGGCTGTTGATTTTCCTTAGAGGATGTTTTTGTAGGAGAGACCAACATTATTATGTTCTTGATTTGGTTCTATTCATTTGGGTAATTTAGATCCAGCATCACCTCTTGTTCCTTTGGATTTACTTGATCTCGCTGCTTCTCCTCTCAATCTCAAGTTGAGGATGATGGTGGTTGCAGGCATAATATTATATTCATGTAATTTGCGTTCGTCCTGCAGGGATCTACCTCCGTAAATCAAGTTTTGTAGGTGTGATGGATAACCCAACTTGTGCATGATGTTCTGTTTCATTTGTAGGATATTATCAGAAGCATGAACCCATAGTGATGAAGATTTTCCAGTCGGGGGTTTTATAAAAATTTGGAAAGTGTTCTTCTTTTCCTGATCCAAATGGTCGAAAGGGACGATTTCTAATTTGATGTTGATTGTCACTTTTGATGCTTGTTCCGGAGTCTGCATCTGCGTGGGCATCTTTTGTACCTATCGTATCCATATTTCCTTGTAATCTATTGCGATTGGGGACGGATCTAATGGATTAGGCACCTATAGCCCCTGAGAAATATCAGATCTGCCTTGTTTGTGATTTCTTGCATTCCAGAGGGAGGAAAATGCTAGATCTGGCAAAGGAATTGGTGAAAACCTTAGATCTACTTATGTCTACCACTGTATAGATAGATCTGGTGCAATACGACTAATCTCTAAGTCTGTATACCATTCCACCCATGAGACCTGGGAAGAAAGGTCCAGATCGTTGAAACAAAAAGGGTCCTCAGGGATTGGAAGGGAGATCCCGACGATTTTGTTCATGGATGCATCGATCCACTCATGCGCAAAGCAACATGGAGATTTGGGCCTCATTGAAGGAGATCTGGGCCAAAACTAGAGGATAAATGGAGGTGAATTCCACTTTGTATTGCCAGTATCAGTGGATTGGTATTGATTGCAGAAAAGCGAAAAGATAGGAATCCCACGATGCCCTATTCATTCCGGCACAAAGGTGGGTGAAAAAGACACATCCTCGAAGAATACCAAACCCTTATTGACAAAAAAGTAGCAGAACCCATGCAATCTCGAATCTTTGAGATTTGCCTTTGATTTGGTTCTGGTCGCCTTGTGATAAAGCGTCACAGATTATTCCCCTCTTCGCAGACCCTCCATTACCGTAGTTTGTCACCCCAGATGCTCCATGCCAATAGATCTCTTTTGCCTCGGCTCCTCCGTTGCCGTAGACGATTGCCATCATCGCAGACTCCTTCTATCACATGCAAATAAGAGAGATCATCATTTGTTTTCTTCTATTATATTATTTTATCCTTATGTTTGTTTTATTATTTTATTATTATTAGTTGTATTTTATTATTTTATTTATATGTTCTATTTATTCTTATATTCTTATTATTCCTTTTGTTTTTTAGTTTTATTACTCTATGATTTTTATTTTTATTTTTATTATTTATCATTTTATTTTCGTATTTGATTTTTATTTTATTTTTGTTTTTATTTGATATTGGTTGTTGCACTATTTCATTAGTCGACTTACTTCTTCATTTCTTTTTACTTGTTTTCTTTTATTTATTTTATATTTATTTACTCCTTCCTTCTCTTAATTTTCTCATTATCCCTGAAGATGGTTATCTTGATTGCGACCCGAAACGTAGATTAAATTTAAAATTCATTTTTTTTAAATATATTGGTTTTGTTATTTAAAATTAAACATATATATATATATATTTATATTTTTTTTTTTTTTTTTATATATAGATATTTTATTACATGATGAGAATTTTAACAAAAATTTCATTAATTTTAAAATAAAATTAAAAATGTAATTATTTAAATAAGCCTATATATTTTGAAATGGTTTTCTGAATTTTAATTTAATTATTAATAACTATTAGTTGGAGGGTAGGGATTTAACATCCATGAAATATTCTAAATTTTTTTATAATAATATACACAAATGAATGATTGACATTTATCTCCAAAGTACTTATGTCCTTTCTACTATTATAATTAAATTAATTAATTAAAAAAATGGTATATCAACAAGTGTCATATGAAATGAGTTATGGTTTTTTGGGCATGTAATATTGATAAGCTATAGTAAATATCATGATATTATAACAAAGCCTATTTACAAATTAAGAATCTCCACGATAAAGTAGGGATAAATTAAGCTTGTTATTTATTTATTTTTAGTGTTTTTGAAGAAAAAATAATGATAAATTTATTTTAAGATTATGGCTAAATTAGATATTAAATTGATATATGAGATATTTTTTCATTTAAAGTTTATAAAGGTATATATATTTTAATCCTATTTGAATTTGAACTCATAACATTTTACCAAAGGAACACATACTCTAACTATATATATATATATAATTTCTCTCCTTTATATTTATACTTTGTTAATATGAAATCAAGATTCATAATTTCTCCATTCCACATACAGAACAGATATATGTAAAAGAAACAATTCAATAATGTGAAAAAACTCCAAACTATAAATGCATATCATATGCTTAGTAGATACTTCTTCAAATCAAAAGTGAAGAGTGTTTACTTATTGTTTCAAATTAAAAATGGGAAAATGTTTACTCACTCATTATTAAAGAAAAGTAAAACATAATAATAAAATTATTAACAATGTTAACATTCAAGTGATAGAAAAGTTATCACATCAATTAATTAACTCACTTTCATTTAAATTAAATACTTCCATTTAAAAAAAATATTTTACAAATTATTTCATTTTCTAAATATAATTACTTTTTAAATTATTTATAAGAATTTTAATCAAATTCGGTTTTAGTTAGCATTATTTTAAAAAATTTCACATTTAAATATTTATATTATAAAAGCTCGATAACTTTATTTTTTACAATTATATCACATATTTAAATTACTAATAAATAAGATGTAAATATGTTTTTTTTTTTTTTTTTTTTTTTTTTTTTTTTTTTTTTTTTTTGTGTAAATCAGCTTTTGTATTAACAGAGAAAAAGTATAGTACAGAACTTCTGCCTTAGCAGATTAATGGCCGCTAGACAGCAGGCCTGGCAACTTAGTAATTGAAAGACACAAGCACACCACGCAGGGCGACATAGACTTAAAACACTCTAAACCAGAAGGCTAGGAGGATCTGTCAGAGAAGTCTCTTGACAGGTTCCCAAAACAGAAGACATAGCAAGATTGAAAAAGAGGAGGCATAGGAAGCGGTCTGCAAAAAGAGGAACGTGACCACCGCAGTCACCGGTTGGCATGTCCTGGCTTGGGAGGGTTGCCCGGCTGGGTGCCTGAAGAGTCCCCACGCTGAGTCTCAGCGAGCTTGCCGTCGTTGCCAATGACATTTCGCAAGAGCTTGATTAGCACAATGAGCTTTTTGTTGATGCTGTTAGCCTGTTGGTCCAGCGAGGAGAGATTAAATTCAATACTTTCCACAACCTCCATGTGGTCATGCTCCATGGCCTCAGTGTGTTTCTTGAGATTGCGCAGCTGCTCTGTCTGCTCTTCCTGGGCATCTAGAACTTTAGCGAGGAGGGTCTTCATGCGCCAAGCTTCGGCTTGAGTCCGGACGAACTGGGTGGCACGAGTATAGGTAGTGCCTGGGTCCAGGAGCCAATCCACTTCCTTCCCAATTTGCTGATTCGAAACCTGTGTTTCCTCCTCCTTGACGCTGGCTTCCAGTTCGCTGATTTTGCGCTTGTTGCACTGGGATGTCCTTGTTTTGTACATATTCTTTGCTTGCTGGAGGTCTTTGTTTGCAGATTGGTTTCGGCAGCCTTCCCCTGCCATTGCGACGCCTGTAGCCACGGAGAGTTCCTGCACTGTGTTTGCAGAGGGAGCAGGCTCAGACTTACTACGCCATAAAACTTTGCTTTTCCTTGTGGCCTTGGTGGTTGTTAAATAACAAATGACCGGGAGGTGATCTATGAGTGGCTGCTCTTCTCTGTGCCACTTGCATGTCTGATCGACATAATTGCTGCGCGATGGGAAAATGGTGAGGCCTTGAAATGATTTTCAGCCTTTACGATCACAGTCATCTTCTTCCTCTTGAGCGTGCCAAGTGTGCTTTGTCCTGCCCTTCTTGCGGCGACTGATTTCAAAGCGGATCATGGGGGGTGCGTATCTCTTGATCGCCTGCGTCTGACATATATTCCTTATGTCATTCGTCCTACGGCTCTTGTCTGATTTAATGATGCTGGTTGAATCAACATGTCTAATCACCGGACTCATTAAGTTATTCGATCATTCGATCACACATCTCTGCCGGCCTCATATCCAACCTGGATAGCTGCATGCACTTTTCCTTTAGCTCTGGGCAGTCGATGTCTTGCCAGCATCTGTCCCACCTTGCGTTGGGGTGTTCAATCCCGAAGTTCGCCAGGTGGTCAGCAACCGTGTTAGCCTTGCGACGGATCGCCTGAAAGGTGAGACCTTTCATTTCCCTGAGCATTTTGGCAATGTTATCTGTTACCTGAGCTAAACGCCAATGTTTCGTTACCTTGCTTACCGGCGTGCCTCTGTAGATTTTCCTAGCCGCGGTAATGGCTACCTCTGAGTCACCTTCGATCATTGCATTGCCTGTTTGGTTCAATCTGAGAATTCGTAACCCTTTTTCCATAGCTGCAAATTCCATCTCGTTGTTGGTTCCTTCTCCGAGGGCTTGACTGTAAATGTGGAGAATTTCCCCTTTGTGATTTCTGATGACTCCTCCTATACTTGCTAATCCGGGATTGCCTCTTGAGGCGCCATCGAAGTTCAACTTCAGGAAGCCAACAGGGGGCTATGCCATCCAATTGGCCCCGTTCGAGGCTCTTGCTGGCTGCTTGTGGTTACCATGTTGTGTCCATTATCCAACTTGAAGATTTTCAGAATTTGCTGGTCTCTGGTTGAGAGTTGGCTGTCGGGAACTGCTCTGCATTTTGCCAGAATCAGCTGTCGAACATTTTCGGTTAAGGTGAGTTGCGAATGCTCTAAGTTCCTATGCTCATTCTGAAATATTCGCCTGTTTCTTTCTTTCCAAATGGTCCAGGTTATGAACCCTGGCAGGACTTTCCAGATGCTGTTAATTCTTAGATTGTTAGAGTAGTCGCTAGGCCAGTTCATTATGGTGTTTTGGATGGAGTCTCTGTCCATGTTGTTTTGCTGCATGGTAGTTTCTATCCACTTCCATAAGTACTCTACCCATTCGCATGTATTGAAAAGATGATTTATATTTTCTTCTGCTGTTTTGCAAAGGGGACATATAGAGGGACCAAAGAATCCTTTTTTGCGCAGATTTTCCCAGGTAAGGGTTTTTCCCTGCATAAGGAGCCAAAGAAAGGTCTTTATTTTAGGCCAGAATAGGGCGTCCCAGACCTTGATGCTCCAGGGCGTGACCTCCCCGTGTTCAAAATGCTCAAGCTGCTCCCTTGCTTCTTTGAGGGTGAAATTGCCGCTTCCTTTCATGCCCCATCTTAGCTTGTCCCTTTCTGTAGATGTTCTTATGACATTGAAAATATGCTTCACTATAATATGACATTGAAAATAAAATATAAATACGCAGGCTCATTCAACAGATTACTTACCAAAGCCATAAAAATTTTTTATAAGGAAAAAGTTCTTATTCTATTAAAATATAATGAATTATCTTCATTTTGGATCTAGGAAATGTACAAGGGTTTTACATAAGTTCATTCTGATTCGTGTAATGTGCAGTCAAATATTTATTTATATATCATAGATAAAAACTAAATATATTCATTTTTAGGATGTGATTATGGAGCTTCATGTTCAAAATCCATGATACCTATGATGTTGTGCTTCCCTATACAGGGAACAAACACCTTAAATTAAATTTGATTTAAACAAGTCATTTTCGACATGGCTTTTTACAATATTCCTGATGTAGCATATTAATAAATATGATAATATTTACATTAAATTATATATTTTTGAAGATTTCCATTAGGTGCTTAGGGGATTTTTAGGTAGATTGATATAAAATGTTTAATTGAAAAATTATACGGGCTTAATTTTGATTTTTTTCAACTAATTTACAACTAGATCATAATCTAACCAATTTTTTAATACAACAGAAAATATCTAAATTTTTTGTCAAGTTCGTATCGAAATTCTGATTTGGGGGATTCTTAAGATAACTCCCACACAAAATTGCTTTAACTAGTTATGATAAAGTCCCACCTTAAATCGTGTTCAACCTGAGACGTTATTGGGTATTTTTTTTTAGAAATGACCATCCTTGATATAAAAACTTCTTAACTATGGTTAAATTACATGGCCACTTGTTATTGCGGGGCCCACATGAGCTATGCAAAGGCAATTATAAGTACTTCTGGATAGAAAGAAAGAAAGAAAGTCAAAGAAAGAAATTATTTTAACGTCCACAAAGCTAAAAACAGCCTATGGGACATATAGCTTCTCCATCTCATTCTTGTATTCGACCCTTTTCCTGTGAAGCCTCACAATACACACTCCCAACTTCTCCATAAACCCATGTCAAAAAGGATTACCCCAAGAGCTAGCTCCCATAATAGCTTCATAACTTTCCCTGTTGCCTTTGAAGGCTTGCATTCTAAAATGATTTTTTTTTTTGTTTCCACTTTTTTGGAAGAGAAAAAAAATACATACTCTTTCTTGCCACAGTTCTTTTGGCCTTTTCTAGCACCATGTTTCACAACGAAGTTGATGAGAATTAGTCCTTAGCTAAGCAATACGAATTTTGGCTCTCCAAGATATATTGGCCCCTATGTACACTTTTTGTTGATGATTATGAATGGGATTAAATTCTTTAATATAGTATTTTTCTTTCTCCCTAGCTCCTTATCCCAAGTACACTTGAGGAGCTTATCCATAAATTGTGATTTTATGTTGTTTTAAATATTTTTTTAGTTATAAATAAATTTAATTTAAAAACATGTTAAATTACTTAGTCAAATTGTAATTTTATGTTTTTTTTTTTTTTTAAATGATTTTTTTAATGTATAAATAAATTCAACTCACTTAACTCACTTATAACGTTAAAATTATGTAAATTTAATAAATACAATTATGAAAAAAACTAAAAGGTAGAAGATTTAAAGAACATTTTTTTGGTTTAGATCCGTTTTAACCACAAATTTACCAAGCGTAGGATCCATTCTGTTGATACGAGAACTTCGTTTAGAGTGCAAAACTTGAAAAAAAAGTATGCACCTTAAGAGATTTAATCCTCTTCAAAATGGATCTATATTGGTTCTATATATGCATATTGCATGTGTAACTTTTAATTTTTAAAACTGTATTTTTGAATGCATAAATGGATACAATGCCTTGAAAATTTACTTGGACACTTGGATTGTGTAAACTACACCACATAAATTTGCAATTCCAACAAATCTTTGCTAGGCAAATTTTAAATTTAAATTTAAAACTAGAATTAATGGCTCCACGAAAATGACTCTTAAATAATTTAAATTTAAAAAAGGAGATAACTAAAATTTTAAAACAAACCCCCTTCTTTATGTTGATTGTAAAATATCTTGGAAGGTCACTTGAGTGAAAGACGCTCTTTATGTAATCCCATTGTCAACACACACTGATCATTTCCTTTGTGCAATTATATTTTTTGTATGCCAATTCTCACGAGGACCTATGGTAATGTTTCTCCTCATTACCCGACATGTTATAGCTTGGATATAATATTTATATAAGATTTTGACATAGTGATACGATTGGAAAAAAATAATTTAGCCAGGAACAGTGGTTTGAGCAACATCTGTTAGGCAGGCATCGACACAGGTGTGAGATTGTTGCAAGCTTGACCACATTTCCTCCCCTCCATCCTACACCCTTTAGGTTGTTATCTTTCCTTTGCTACAACATTTTTGCAATAACATCATAAGCATGTTCTATTCCTTCGGTGTATCTTTGCACCTTTAGGAGCAATCGCAAGTTGTACCCAGAAGCACTTTCTAACCTAATATGGTAGAGATGTTGTAACACAATGTTATGTAATATCCTGTAAATAAAAAAAAAATTAAATAGAATAAAAATTAAATTAAATAAAAAAGATTAATGTAATGTAAACATTTAACTTTGTTAAAAAAAAAAAAAGTAACATTTAAAATAACAAAATAAAAATAACCCTATAAAAATAAAATAAAAAATAAAAATGACGCATAGTATTGAGAACCCATGGTATTCATGTGGATTATAGCCTTTTTAAAGGGGGAAATTAAAGCAGTTTAGATCCATGGTAACTCTGGATCTACCTGGCCTTGGAGGGATCAAATCCCTTGAGATGCAAATCTCTTTTAGAGTGAAAAGAGATTTGATCCCTCTAGGTGCTTGGTAGATTTAGAGTTAAGACAGATCTAGGCTGGTTATAACATATAGAATAATAATCTATGATGCTAATTTCAATTACTTCTATTGTTTTTTTTTGCTAATTTGTGTGAGTCGTGAGATGAATGACACGACTAACCTATGGCTTCAGTAGCCGTGACCTAGGGGCATCTAAACTGTCAAAATCACCCAAGGGTTGCACCTGGCCTAGGCCACACGAGGCCTTAGCATAGATGGAATTTTACCCACGAAGTTTCAAACTAGTGACCTTTACACCACAGAGTGCCTTAACATAACACTATATAATGCCCCTTGGACTTAATTCTATTCTTATTTTCATATGATTTTTTGCGTTTTTTTTTTTTTTTTTTTAAATGCACATTTAACTTTATATTAATTAAAATAAAATAAATTTTGTTTCTATTACCCTATGCTCATTTTATTTATTGATGAGAAAAAAAATCCAAATTATTTAAAATTTTTCTTCAACTAATAAAATATAACGTGAGTATTTTTCAAGAAAAAACCATTCACATCAATGTCTAAATTATGTTACATAAATACTAACAACTAAAATCTCATTGGCCTATGTCGATTTTATTTGTTGATGAGGAAAAAACTCCAAGTTATTGGGAAATTTTTTCCTCAACTATTATAGTGTAATATCGATAAATTTCAGGGGGAGGCAGGAGCGTGAGGGGTTATCCTTCGCCCCAATGAAAAAAATGAGAAAACGTTCATATGGGGGTTGGGTTTTGCCTCAAACAACTAGGCATAAGAACTAGGACTTTGGCAAGGGCTCAAGATTGCAGTAACCGAAGGAATCCTCCATTTAAGTGTCTTTGGAGACTCTCTCATCACTATACAAAAATGCTACAAAATGAAAATCCACAAGGAAATTGATACAAGGCCAATCTTACAAATAATTCAATTACTTATGGAAAAATTTGAAACCTTGGAGTTCTACCATATCAAGCAAGATAGTAACATGTTGGCAGATGCCCAAGCTAACATCAGACTTAATTTGGATCAAGGAGATTTGCTGGAGGCACATGGAAAAATTATCAAATGTTACATACCATGATCTTTATTAATCCAAGGACCTTGATATGGTTAAAGGCCATTAAGAAGGAATTAGCGTCTAACATGCAACATTATTACAGTAGTCATTTCAAGGCACATATGTTATTCAGTGATCGTTCCTGCATAGCGTTGGACCCTTGAATCAACAGGTAGGTAAATGCGAGGTGCAAGGTTAAGCATGTGGATAGTTGCAGTGGCGTCAACAAGGTTTTAAGGGCAGCCAACATAGTAGGATTCATTAGTACCTTCGCTTAGGGAGGATGATCCGGGTCGATTGCGTGTGTTTACAGTCCAACCCAAGCAATAATGAAAATTCAATTATGCATAGAGTAGCAGAACGAGAGAGGCATTAAATATGAAGGGACTCCCCCTGCCATCAATCTGGAGTCTAGTTTGGCTATAAAAGGATGGCTATGCGGGCTTCATGCGTAGTGGCTCCCCATTCAATCCCTACGCTTTGAAGGTATGACTTCTTCATTAGTAAATGGCACTGGTGGTCCTCTAGATGAGATTGAGCGGGCATTAAAGCAGGAAATCGAGGAGCTTATATTTAGGATTGGTGGGTAGATTATCTCTGAGGATCGTTCCCATTGCGTTCTAGTCTTGAGTTAGTTAGAAAGCTTAAAAACGGATGTAGAAAATGTGCAGGAAACTATGGAGGTAATAGTAACCAAGATAGAAAACTTGGACTACAAAATGGACAACTCCGAGGTTAAGGTGGAGACTGCAGTTATTAATGTTTTGAAGGATGCATTTGGCCTTAGTGACAACACTGAGCAACACATGGAGTATGGCGATGATGGGGCTCTCCATCCATTGTTCCTCGACCAATAGGAGCCACAACAAGTGCAGGGACAACAAGTGCTAGTGGATCCACCTTGGCAGGAGGAAGTGGACAAGGAAGACATCGAAGAACACGGCGTGAATAATGAGGAGGGCACTAGGTAGTTAATTCCATAGCAATAGTTATAATATTTTATGTAGATATGTTAGTATTAATGGGTTTTTTTGAGAAATTACAAGAAGAATGTTGTAGTCAATCTGGAAAATATATCTTTGCATATCCAAAGACAGTGGTCAGAGCAATTTTGGAGGACTGTGGAAATTTTGTTGCTTTTGAATGTAATGGCACTAGCTAGATTTCAGTATGATTAATAGAAAGTTAATCGTTCCTTTTTAAAAAATATATATATCGATAATTTCAAGAAAATTAATTAAAGTTAATGTGTAAATTATGTTTTATTTATTATTATTGTATCAGAAAAATGAGGAAACTTGTTGCTTTTCATTCAAAAGGTTTGAGGTTACATTGGCAGGATTATCCCTATACTCTTGAGCCTAACACAACGACTTACAAACCATTGTAGGCAAGTTAGCAAAAGATGGTTAAAAGTTGTTGTTCAATCTCACTACCCCATTGTCTAGCTACCTTTAATGACAATTATTATGACAATTATTTTATTATTATTATATATTTTCACTTTTGTCAAGTGGTGAATCTCATTTGAAGGAACCCATCCAAGATACTTATAATAATAATAATAAGGGGTCAAATTATATCAAAGAGGCTACATATTTTAGTTTCAAAATTTGATAATATTAGAACATACATTGGTTCGTAGACATTGTGATTACAAAAAATGATTTTATAAGTTCTTATTGTCTACTAACAAGAATAAAATAAAAGTTCTTGTTGCATACATTACCAAAGTCCAACAACTACTACAAATCAGAAAAGTTACAAAAAAAATACATGGTATCAAAGAAAATTATGCAACAATCAATCATCACAACAATCGGCCATCAAGGAGTGAGAGTGAAAAAGATCAAGTGAATGGATTGATCATTTTTTGTTGTGCCAATATTATTCAATGATTCATATCAATTCGTGTTTGTA
Source organism: Pinus taeda (assembly GCA_000404065.3). Classification (NCBI taxonomy): domain Eukaryota; kingdom Viridiplantae; phylum Streptophyta; class Pinopsida; order Pinales; family Pinaceae; genus Pinus; species Pinus taeda. The sequence continues at coordinate 58,994 of APFE031263723.1, read as the reverse complement.
ACCTTATTTAGTTGTTGACATTCTAATAGATTGTTCATTCGCTTTGAGGACAAAGCATTTTTAAGGAGAAAAGACTTATAATACATCTAAAGTATATTACAATTATAAACATAATGTATTAAATAAATATCATATAATAATAACCATATGACAATCATTATGTCGCATGCAATAATGATAAATTTATGTAATAATGATAAGTCATGTCCTTTACCAAGGACATGACTTATCCTTATATGTGTAATTGTATATATTGTATCTCAAGCACATGTTGATGAACGATGAATAACAATTATTTATCTATAATGGAGCATATGAGTTCACCCTTATTGTAATGTTTAGATAAAGTACCAAGAAATAACTTGGTTACAAAAACTATACTCTTCTTAATTAGTTTCTAGCACAATTTTGGTAGAAAAATTGATAATTCTCATACTTCCACTTAATGAAACTCTAGGTATAATTTCAAAATATATCTAAGGATTTGCGATTACCTTAATTGAACCATACTTAATATGTTGAAAATAGCAAAAAATAGAATCCATAAATTCCAATTTAATTTGTCCTTGAATTAAATTGTAATTCTTTCCTCATAGCAACTTGTAAATAGTTAATTAAGATTAATTAACTTAGGAATTTTGAGTTGGAAGTATTTCTGAAGTCATGTATATGCTCTCCCTATATTATAGGGGTCCAGGATGAGTTAAGTATGAGTTGTAATTAGTTAACTCAGTTGATTGAGTTAAATCTAGTTAAATTAGTTCCAAATTGTTTGAGGAACTAATACTGATTTAACAGTTAGTTGATGCATTAGTGCACTCAACTAGTGCTACTCCAGTTAACTGAATATTCCCTCATCAAAAACTCATGAATGTCGATTCTAAGAAATAACCAGTTGAGACTAGAGTGCAAGGACAATGTACTATTTGTTTTATATTTTTCTGAGTTGCATTGATAGTGCATGCATTCAGGAACTGAGGAATTTCCCTTTAAATACGGGTTAATTCTCTCAGGAATTGTGCAAAGAATTAGAAGCTTGGAAATTTGGCTAAGTATTGGCCAAAGGAAGTCATCAGGCGAAGGATAGTAAATACTTGTGCAGGTTAAGCTCAAGGTTGAGCAAAGCATATTGTATTCATCCAAATTCTTTGACCAAAGGCGCAAGGAAATAGGAAGCTTGGAGAGCTTGTGAAGAGGCTAAGATTTGGCATTGAGCTTGCTTATGAGTTGGAGATTGAATTTGCTGAGTGCTGGGATTGTTATAGAGAGAACAAGCATTGTAATTTCATCTTGATTTTCCGAATTAATATAAAGCAAATAGTGGGATTTTGAGTTGTGGCTTTCCTCAGATATTTATTGTGTTATGTGTCATTAATTATCTTCGTCTTGTCGGTTATTGTTTTGCTTGATCTTTATGTGCTTCCACTGTAAAGAGTAGAAGTAGATTATTGTCTCTTGTTTTAGTAGATTACATAAGCTTGTGAATCTACAAGATTTTCTACATGGTATCAGAGCTGAGAATAATATACTAGAGGAGATTTTGAAGTTTTGAGTTTTGGGCTGCGAGTTTGCAGAGCAGATCTGAAATTTTTTGTGCAAAATTTTCAGAAAAGAAATAGTAGATTTGTATTCTTAGCGAAAAAATACCAAATTCAAAAAAAAAAATTGGATGATCGGAGTTCGGATGAGGGAGATATTGTTGATTTAAAATCAACTCTTTTTCTAGAAAATTTCGTGACGTTGGGACAAATGAAATAGATTGGTGTGCTAGCCAAGAACCTGTATGCTCTTGAGATTTAAGATGCATGCAAAGCCTTGAGGATTGTTGATTTGCAGTAGCATCGGATACGCTCTAGCCACGAAAATTGGTGGAGAGGCTAAGCCACATGAGATCTCCAATACCAAGAAAGGATTTGGGTAGATTCGAAACAATTTGGGAGATATTAAAATAATTAATATTTTTAATTGAGTCCCTAAGTCTAAACTTAGGGAAAAAAATATTAATGTGTATTAATATAAAACTGTGTTAGAATGGTCCAAAAGTCATGGATCAAGCCAGATGTAATCTTAGCCATTGATTAGGGACTTAATCTCGATCGTTGATTTGTCAACAAGAAAAGTATAAGAGGAGGCTTGAGGGTCACTTGGAGAACACACTGAGGGAGACCAGACAATTCAATTTCTTGAGCGAGGTTAGTTGAGAAATTGAACCAGTGGTCTGGTGAGCAGTTAGGAGGCAACAAGTATAGAGCAGAGAGGTGGGATCAACCACTAGAGATCAACGCTAACGAAGGAGAGGCAGACACAGGGCTTTTCAGGCAGACACAGAGGCAGCAGAAGACTACGCAGTCACTTGTTGGGCCTGCGTGAGTGACACAGAGAGGCCCAGAGCTGACGTAGTCAAGCAAGGACTAATGCAGAGGGTTTGAGAGCCACACAGAGGTCAGCCAGGCTGACACTGGGATTGGGAGAAGTGATGGAGAATTATTTCTCTTTGTGGGTAAGCCAATTTGGTACCCTGTTGTATAGAAGAATTGCTGAATAATAAAATCCTCCCTTGCTGCATCGATTTTTCCACATTGGATTTTTCCGGGGAATGTTGTCCAAAATATCTGTGTCAATGTGTTAATGCATGTGCATATGTTCGTTTCTGTATTACGGTGTGATATCTGCAACAATATTTATTTTAATGTTTATTGAAGTAATTTCATAAATAACTTATTGTGGAATAAGTAGGAAAAATAATCAGTTGTTGCAGTGATAGAATTTTCACATGGTATTAGAGCAAGTAATCAGAGACAGAAAGGGAAAATCAATTATGGGTTGAGGCCATGATGCAGAGGCATCCACGTCAGGGGACTCACACAAATTTTCAGAAGATTGCACAAGAGAAAGAGATTTCGATTTCTCTATGTTGGCTTCCAGGCTGGAAGAAGAAGTGGCGTGTATGACTAGTGCTGCATCATCATAAGTATGGTATATAGATAGTGGAAATTCATGGCATATGATGGGAATCAGGGAGTGTTTCTCTAGTAGGGAAGGGTACCATAATTTTTCAAACAGAATCGGGAGAACGGTTCCATGCTACAAATGTATTGCATATACCAGGATTGGGGATGAACTTAATTTTCGTGTCACAACTACAAGGCAAGGGCTATGACATCTACTTTATCAAGAAGAAGGTATACATCAAACACCCGAGCTGGAAAAAGAAAGTGCAGGTCAGGATCAAAAGTAATCGGTTGTATAAATTGCAAATAGAATCACCAATGACACTAATAGGCAATCATGGAGACAAGGACTTAAACAAACTATGGCACAGAAGAATGGGTCACTTGCACATTGGAGCTTTGAGAATTCTTAGGAGCACTTTATCAGGAGTTCCGAATGTGAGTACGGAACGAGATGATGTATGCAGGGGATGTGTTCTAGGAAAGTATGTCAAGGCAGCATTTCCTAGGAGCAAACACAGGGCCAAGGGTGTATTAGGATTGATACACTCTGATATCTGTGGACCTATGTCCATCAAATCTCTTCGTGGTGCTAAGTATTTCCTTACCTTCATTGATGACCACTCAAGGAAAACTTGGATTTATTTTCTGAAAACCAAGGATGAGGTTTTCTGTCGATTCAAGGAGTTCAAGGCTCTAGTGGAGAATCTGAATGGGAAGAAAATAAAAGTTTTTCACTCAGATAATGGTGGAGAATATGTCGATAAGGCATTCATTGATTTTTGCACTAAGGAGGGCATCAGAAGAGAGTGGACAACTCCATATAATCTGGAGCAGAATGGGTTAGCAGAAAGAAAGAATAGGACTATTGTAGAAGCAGCTAGGGCCATGATGTATGATCAGGATATGCAAAAATTCCTGTGGGAAGAAGCATGCAACACAAAATTCTATGTTCAGAACAAGACTCCTCATCGGGCAGTGGGCAAGATTACTCCAGAGAAAGTCTTCACAGGGAAGACACTTGAAGTTAGTCATTTCAGGATATTTGGGAGTCTAGAATATTGCCATATACACGAAGAAAAGAGGAAGAAGCTAGATCAGACTACGGAAAAGTGATATCTGGTAGGATATAGTGAGAACGCTAAGGCATACAAAATCTATCTTCCAGGGAGCAGGAAGGTAGTAGTACGATGAGATGTAAAGTTCACATAGGATAGGGCTTTCAGAAGATCTCGCGAGATGCCTTTCGAGGAGCAGTTGAAAGAGGAGCCGTTGGTTAAACCTCTTCAACCAACAAAAGTAAAGAATTCTTCCTCAGGCTAGGAAGATTCACATGATGAGGAGGAGGAGCGAATAAAAGCACTTGCTGGTAGAGGAAGAACTAGCAAGGAACTTCATCAGATCTGTGAGATGCAAAGGATTTCACCAGTGCGACAAGAAATAATAAGAGGGAGCGAAAACAACCAGATAGATATCAGGCATTAGTAGCTCAGGATGGAGATCCTGCCAGTTTCAAGGAGGCATATCAACATCAGGTTTGGCTAGATGCAATGGTAGAGGAATACAACTCCATAATGGTAAATGATGTCTAGGAGGTGGTGCCAAGACCTCAAGATAGATCAATGGTAGGTTCAAGATGGATCTACAAGATCAAATATGTTGCAGACGACAACGTTGAGAAATACAAGGCCAAGTTTGTGGCTAAGGGTCATGCTAAAAAGGAAGGGATTGACTATGAGGAGACCTTCGCCTTGGTAGCCAGGTATACATATATTAGGACCGTGATATCTCTTGCAGCCCAGATGGGATGGGAGATCCATCAGATGGATGTCAAAATAATGTTTCTAAATGGGATAATAGAAGAGGAGGTATACATTGAACAACCAGAGGGCATTAAAACTCATGAGAAGAAGTCTCATGTATGCAGATTGAATAAAGCCTTGTATGGGCTGAAACAAGCACCAAGATCATGGTATGATCCAATAGATGGTTACTTGCAGAAGATGGGGTTTGTCGAGAGTGACGTGGATCTGAATATATACTATCTGGTTGTAGAGAATGAGTTGCTAATCTTAGTATTGTATGTGGATGATCTCTTTCTAACAGGATCATCTAGACTCAATGGGGACTGCAAGAAGAATCTAGCCACAAAATTCGATATGAAGGATTTGGGACAAATGCACTACTTCCTAGGGTTGAAAGTTTGGCAGCAGAAGGGAGAAATATTCCTTGGGCAAGGGAGGTATGCTACAAAAATCCTGAAAAGATTCGGGATGGAGGACTGTAGACCTATGGCTACGCCAATGATCACCAACTAGAAGAAGATTGATGCATTAGAAGACAAGTATGTCCATCCCACCCTATACAGGCAGCTCATAGGGTCCCTGATGCATTTGGTCAATACCAGGCCAGACATTGGCTACTATGTCAACACCCTCAGTCAGTTCATGGTGGAACCGAAGAGGGTGCACTTGGCAGCGGCCAAACATGTTCTCAGGTATTTACGGGGAACTATGGACTCTTGTACACCAAGAGTAAGGATATCAGATTGAGTGGATTTACTGATGCAGATTGGGCAGGAAGTTCAGTGGATCAGAAAAGTACCTCTGGGTACTGTTTCAACATTGGATCAGGAATGACATCCTGGTGCAGTAGGAAACAGAAGTCCGGGGCTCTGAGCTCATATGAGGCAGAATATATGGCGGCAAGCACAACTTCGTGTGAGGCCATATGGCTTAGAAAACTGATTATGAACCTATTCAGAAGGAATATGGAGGTGAGTAGGATCATGTGTGATAATAATAGTTGCATTAAGATCTCTGAGAATCCAGTGTTTCATGATAGGTTGAAGCATATTGATATCTGATGTCACTTTGTCAGAGATTGTGTCCAACGAGGAGCTGTACAGTTGAGCTACACTCCTACAGGAGAATAGGTGGCTGATATCCTCACCAAGGCCCTTGGAAGGACAAAATTTGACTACTTCAGGGAAAAGATGGGGATGGTAAAGAACTCATTTCAGTAGTAGAAATGGGAGTGATAAATGCAAGGATGCAGAGGAAGTTGTCGTACAAATGTGACAGTGGTAGTAGCAGAGCCATGGGCAGCAGTACATGATGCAGTAGTGTAGAGGATGTTGGGCAGGGAGGCTTAGCATCAGCACAGGGACCGATGTCGGATGATTAGGGTGATACTCAGTGAGGAGTATTACTAGAGCATAGTCCTTGCTAAGAGAGAGTGTTGATTTTGGGTAGCATCGGATGTGCTGTAGCCAAAAAAATTAGTGGAGAGGCTAAGGCACACGAGATCTCCAATACCCAGAAAGGATTTGGGCAGATTCTAAATAGTTTGGGAGATATTAAAATAATTAATATTTTTAATGGAGTCCCTAAGTCTAAACTTAGGGAAAATAAAATATTAATGTGCATTAATATAAAACTGTGTTAGAATGGTCCAAAAGTCACGGATCAAGCCAGATCTAATCTTAGCCATTGATTAGGGACTTAATCTCAGCCATTGATTTATCAACGAGAAAATTATAAGAGGAAGCTTAAGGGTCACTTGCAGAATACAGTGAGGGAGACCAGTCAATTCAATTTATGGAGCAGGGTTAGCTAAGAAATTGAACCAGTGGTTTGGTGAGTAGCCAAGAGGTAGCAATTACGGAGCAGAGATGTGGGATCAGCCACTGGAGATCAGTGCTGAGGCAAGAGAGGTAGACACAGGGCTTTTCAGGCATACGCAGAGGCAGCAGAAGACTGTGCAGTCACATGTTGGGCCTACGTGAGTGACGTAGAGAGGCCCAGGGCTGACGCAGTCAAGAAGGGGCTGACACAAAGGGTTTTAGAGCCACGCAGAGTTCAGCTGGTGATCCAGGTGGATCTCAAGACACCAGGGGCATGAAAAGGGATCAAAATTCAAAGTGGCAGAAAGGCAATTATCTTGACATCAGATCGAAGTGCTAGTCGCCCTGATTCCAACAGTGCGAACGATGCTCTAATACGAGTCTGAATGAAGGAGATAGAAGAAGTCAAAGTTCTGGGTTGACTTGCAGGAAATAGGGGAAAATGAAAGTCCAAGGATGCTCTTGGAAATAGTCCCATTGCGTAGATCTTTTCATTCTGAATCTACTGCAACTTGAACGGGCTAAAATGGACTTCAGAGGATGAAGTTATCGCGAAATTAAGTTGCCTTTGTTCCTTTGAAAAAGGAGGCATTTCTTCTAAAAAATGGGTTTAAATCCTTCTAAAGGAAAATCGCAATCGGAGGGGTCCAAAGGGCGGACTTAAGGCAGGAGGACGGAACCCCCGATCAGTGATCTCTGACTAATCTCAATCGGGGGCAGGCGACATGCGATTTTGGCGTCGGCGTATGCCATATGGAAGAACCCCGGGCCGTTATATATGCGATATGCCGACAGCAATACGCCAATATTGGCGATTTCAGCGATCAGTGATCGGTGATCCCCACGACAAAGGCCGTTGAGATTTGCGATAAGCGTGGATCCAGCAAGAGATTAAAGCGGATTTGATAAATTTGAAGTTTGGCTTTTAAGCCTTGTGGTCAGAATTTTTAATGTTTCTGTGTATTATGGTTTTGAACGAAAAAGGGCCATTTTTGGGGTTTTGTTGTGAAGAAAGGTCGAACAGTCGGATTAATCGTGACTGCCGATCCTTTCGTTGAACGACTTCTATTATAAACAAACTAACCCCCAATTTTAGCATTTTGGTGACTAAAAAATATTATAAAACCCGATGAATGAAGAAAAGTGCAGGGGAGAGGATAGTACACGCGGTTCGAGGCAGGAGCTTGCAAGAGGGGCAAAAGTTCATTTTGTCAAAACTTGAGAAATTTTATATGGTATCATCCCTTCTTGACACCACGAACGCAATGGCGCTATCCGTTTCTCCATCTGAGTTCTACATTTTTCAGCCATTTTCTAGAATGGAGGTATAAGACTCCTTTTTTTTGTAACTGATGATTGTATTCTTCTTTTACATGCCATTTAATGAATGAATGCCACCCCATTGATCGAGAAGGGCCCGGAGACGTAGTCCAAGTTGGATGAACTCCATTATCAAGTCTTGTTGTCTTCTTTCATGCGTTGTGTGTTTCTTCTTCTTCTCTCATGTGCACATTAGACTACCATGGTTAAGCTGCAATTTCTACATGTGATTCTTTAATACATATATAAGAAAAAGATCTTGGATCAAGTGGTATCAGAGCAGGTCTTTTTATATGTGAATTGCATGTTTGTATGCTAACAAGAAACAAGCTCCGAAGAGGCGAAGGGAAACTAGAGTCTTTCGATCATGAAGCAGGGCGTGCACATCAAAGGAGAAACATGGAAGATGAAGAGGCTCTTCTTGAAGAGGAGCGCAATTTCCGCAAAACCTTCTATTCAATGGTAGAGAATGTTAGTTAGTTGCTTTCAAGGCCGGAGAAAGAAGAATAGAGAAAACCAGAAGAACAAGGTTCAACACATGGAAATGGTGGAGAAGAACCCCCTCCTTCTCCTTCTATGAGTGAAAGTTCTTGTTCCTCTCACCACCATAATCATCAAAATTCAAGGGATGCATCTAAGAAACCTTTCTTTAAATTAGATGTCCAATTTGATCTTCCCATGTTTAATGGTGAAAGTAATGCAGAAAAGCTTAATAATTGGATTAGGTAGATTGAGATCTACTGTAGGATTCAGCAGATCGTGGAGGATGAGGCAAAGATTCAGCTGGCCTCTCTACGACTGAGCAGCATCGCTCTCGTCTGGTGGGAGAGCAAATTTCAAAGCAATAAGAATGTGGTTAACCTTTTTTCGTCATGGCCTAATTTCATTTTTGCATTAAAGGAACAATTTTATCCCTTGGGTTACAAGCAAAAAGCATTAATGAATTGGCAGTATTTAAGGCAAGGCAAAGGTCAGGATGTTCAAATTTTTACAGAGGAGTTTAGAAAAAATGCACTTAATGTGGGTATTGCACTTGATTCACTTGAAGTAGTAACTAAGTATATTGGATCATTACATAGTTACGTTAGGCATTCATTATTATTGTTTGAACCAACTACTATTGATTTCGCCAGTGTGAAGGAAATTCATATTGAGAACAGGGGCAACAATGAAAGAGATGATCATTCCAAGAAACCACCGTTCATAACTCCCAATGGAAAACCTAAAGAAAAATGGAAAGGAAAGGAGAAGACGACGGCATCAACCAAGAAAGAAGAAGGAGAAAGGCCTTATTGCAATCACTGCAAAACGGAAGGTCATGATGATGATCATTGTTGGAAACAGTACCCGGAAAAGAGACCAAAGAAATATGGAGGAAAAGGAAAGCAGAAGACAGTGGCAACTGTGCAGCAAGACCTTGGATCCGATTCAGGGGATGAAGCATTAATCATAGCAACAGGAACAAAAGGTACTCTTACACCTCATGTTAATTCTGAAGCACATGAAGGTACTAGTTCAATAGATGAGTCTCTTCCTAATCAACGAAAGAGAATTGAACTATTTCATATTAGAGTTATCATAAATCATACAAAAGTAGAAACTTTATTTGATACCGGATCCCAAACAAACTTAATTTCAGAGTCCTTGGTAAAGAAGCTAGGCTTGGAAACTACACCACATCCAAAACCTTATCCACTTGGATGGATACATGATAAAGAAAAACTGAATCTAACTGAGCAGTGTAAGGTTAGATCTGTGATTTCTTCTAAGTTAGTGGATGAGGTAAAACTTGATGTGATACCATTGAATATCTGTGGCATGGTGTTAGGGAGTCCATATCTATATGATAGAAAGACAATCTTCTTCTGTCATGAAAACAAATACCAAATCGCAAAAGATGGGGTAGAATATATTGTAAGGGCTCATCAAACCAAAATAAATGCCAGCCTTGTAAGTGCAGGACAAATGAAGAGGTTGGTAAATTCCAGTAAGGGTTGCATGCTTATGGTTGTAAAGGAAAAAGAGGGAGAATTAGCCGATGCTTTCCAGGGTTGTGATCAGGAACATAAAAAGGAATTATGTGAATTAATTTCTAACTATGGTGAGATGTTTCAGGAACCGAAGGGATTGCCTCCGAAGAGGGAAATCCAACATGAGATCTATTTGCAGCATGAAGCTTCTTTACCAAATATTGGCATGTACAGGATGTCGACCATTGAGATGGAGGAAATCAAAAAGCAGGTGCAGACAATACTGGACCAAGGCGTCATCAGACCGAGCACTTATCCATGTGGCTCACCAATTGTCTTAGTGCCAAAGAAAGATGGCACATGGAGGATGTGCGTGGATTACCGATCACTAAACAAAATCACAGTGAAAAATCGTTACCCTCTTCCACGCATTGATGACTTATTAGATCAGTTAAAGAATGCTATCTATTTCACCAAATTGGATTTGTGTCGTGGTTATCACTAGGTTCGAATTACAGAGCAGGATGTGTGGAAACCACTTTCAAGACCAAACAGGGGCTGTTCGAATGGATGGTGATTCCATTCGGACTTTACAATGCTCCAACCACTTTCATGAGGGTCATGAATGATCTCTTTAGGCCTTTCATTGATGAATTTGTTCTTGTATATCTAGATGATATCCTTGTTTTTATAAAAAGTTGGAATGAACATGTGTGTCATGTGAAGAAAGTGCTTGATGTATTGAAAAAAGAAAAACTCTATGTAAAATTGTCAAAGTGTGAGTTCGGGAAAACCTCTTTGGTTTACCTAGGTCATATTGTTGGTCCTGGTTAGTTAAAAATTGATCCTTCTAAAGTTGAAGCAATGGTAAATTAGCCTAAGCCTACTAGTGTAACCGAGGTTTGCAGCTTTTTAGGTGCAGTCGAGTATTAGAGGAGATTTATTGCCAATTTCTCTGTTATTGCAGCACCTTTGCACACATTGATAAGTGTGAAACAGGTCTTTCAATGTGGAGGAAAACAATAGAATTCCTTCGAAACATTGAAGGAAAAGATTAGCACCGAACTAGTCTTAGCCTTAACAGATCTCCAACAACCATTCGAGATCGAAACAGATGCCAACGGATATGCCATGGGAGTTGTACTGATGCAACGAAAGAAGTCGATATGTTACCATTCCGAGAAGTTCTCTCAAGCTGTGATAAACTATCCCACTTATGACAAGGAGCTTTATGCCTTGGTTCAAAGTGTGAAAAAGTGGAAACACTACCTAATTGGCAAGGAGACCATCATCCATACAGATCACCAGCCCTTGCAGTACCTTCAGTCACAAACCAAGTTGTAGCAATCTCATCATTTCAGGTGGATGGGTTTTCTTCAACAGTTTCATCTGGTAATAAAGTATAAGAAGGGCACTAGTAATAAAGTGGCCGATATGTTATCTCACCCTCCTATTTCTGCTTCTGTTATTTTGCATAATGGTTCATTATCTTTTGAGAGTTATGCTGAACAATATGCTAACGATGATGACTTTAGGAGATTTATGCAAAACTAACCCATGGTTCACATGTGGACAACTATCACTTGCAGGGGAAACTATTGTATCACCTTGGTAAATTGTGCATTCCCACATGGGAACAAGTACATGTAATTCGAGAGGCCCACACCTCTCTTGTCTCTGGTCACTTTGGTGTCGAAAAAACTTTATGTCATGTACAAAGATTTTGTTTTTGGCCTCATATGAAGAACATTGTGACTCGCTATGTAAAGGGTTGTGTGATGTGTTCTGTTTCAAAGCCCTCTAATAGAAAAATCGGGCTCTACACACCACTCCCTATTCCAAGTCGTCCATGGGAAAGTGTGTCGGTGGACTTTGTAGGAGGTTTGCCTTTGTCTAGAAAGAGTCACGACTATTTGTATGTCGTCGTTGACTATTTTAGTAAGATGTGTATTTTAATGCCTTATAAAAATCAGATCACTGTAGAGCAGACTGCTTATCTTTTCTTTCAGCATGTTTGGGTCCATTTTGGGCTGCCCACATCGATTGTGTCAGATTGAGACTCTCGCTTTCTTGGAGAGTTTTGGACCAGCTTGTGGAAGATGATGGACACCAAGTTGAAAAGAAGCACGACATTTCATCCACAGAATGACGGACAGACAGAGGTTGTCAACCACACTGTGGTACACTTGTTACGAGGCTATTATGGGAAACATCCTAAGTTGTGGGATGAGCATCTCCCATATGTGTAGCATTCCTATAGATGAGTAGTTTACTCATCTATGCAATGTTCACCATTTGAGACATGTTTTGGTTACTTGCCAAAGGACCCTTTTGACATGGTCTTTGGAAGGGAAGATGACTCCAGTGGGCCTAATGACAGGTACAAAGCGCAACAGTTCATCCAACGGATCCAGTTGATTCACCAAGTAGTACAAGGGAAGTTGGAGCAAAGTCAAGCCTGTTACAAGACTCGACATGACAAACACTGAGTCGACCATCAATTTCAAGTAGGTGACAAAGTGTGGTTCCATATCAGTAAGGACAGGATGAAGGGAGAATGGAAGAAGTTGCGACCAATTTGGTATGGTCCATTCACCATTTTGGAGAAGATTGGAAACAATTCCTCTCGTCTCGATTTGCCGATATATATGCAGATGTACTTCGTGGTGAATGTGGAGAACTTAAAGCTGTATGAGCCACCATTGATTATGGACACCGAGGAGGTGGGCACAGTTCCTACAGTTGATGATTTTGCACTAGAGTATCTCAATGAGTTACCTGAAGACATCATCCTTGATAGAAGAACCAGGACTTCATGATGAGGAGATGTGAAATACCTTCGAGTTGGTTTCAAGGGGATGCACCCTAACAAGGCAAAATGGCTGGAGAAGGAAAGAGTAAGGGAACAATTCCCTCACTTGCCAATTGACTAATAAAGCTTTTGGCAGTCCAAAAGCTCCTCAATGGGGAGGATTGATCCAGGTGGATCTAAAGACACCAGGGGCATGAAAAAGGATCAAAATTCAAAGTGGAAAAAAAGGCAATTATCTTGACATTAGATCAAAGTGCTCGTTGCCTTGATTCCAACAGTGTGAACGACGCTCCAATTTGAGTCCGAAAGAAGGAGATAGAAGCAGTCAAAGTTATGGGTTGACTTGCAGGAAACAAGGGAAAATGAAAGTCCAAGGATGCTCCTAGAAATAGTCCCATTTCATAGATCTTTTCATTTTTAATCTACTGCAACTTGAACGGGTTAAAATGGACTTCGGATGATGAAGTTATTGCGAAAAGCAGTTGCCTTTGTTCCTTTGAAAAAGGAGGAATTTCTTCTAAAAAATGGGTTTAAATCCTTCTAAAGGAAAATCGCAATCAGAGGGGTCCAAAGGGCGAACTTAAGGCAGGCGGACGGAACCCCCGATCAGCGATCTCCGACTCATTGCAATCGGGGGCAGGCGACATGCAATTTCGGTGTCGGCGATTGGCATCAATGATCGACGTCGGTGTATGCCATATGGAAGAACCCCAGGCCGTTATATATGTGATATGCCGACAACGATACACCGATATCGACGATTGGCGATCCCCGCGAAAAAGGCTGTTGAGATTTGCGATAAACGCAGATCTAAAAGGAGATTAAAGTGGATTTGATAAATTTGAAGTCTGGCTTTTAAGCCTTGTGGTTGGAATTTTCAATGTTTCTGTGTATTATGGTTTTGAATGAAAAAGGGCCATTTTTGGGGTTTTGTTGCGAAGAAAGGTCGGATGGTCGGATTAATCGCGACCGCCGATCCTTTCCTTGAACAACTTCTATTATAAACAAACCGACCATTCGTTGAGCATTCTCGTAACAAAAAAAAATATTATAAAACCCAACGAATGAAGAAAAGTGCAGGGAAGAGGACAATGCACGTGGTTCGAGGCAGGAGCTTGCAGGAGGAGCGAAAGTTCATTTTGTCAAAAATGGACAAATTTTATATCGTTTCAGCCCTTCTCGATGCGACGAATGCAATGGCGCTATCTGTTTCTCCATCTGAGTTCTGCATTTTCAGCCATTTTCCAGAATGGAGGTAGAAGACTCCTTTTTTATAACTGATGATTGTATTCTTCTTTTTCATGCCATTTAATGAATGAAGGCCTCCCCATTGATTGAGAAGGGCCCAGAGACGTAGTCCAAGTTGGACGAACTCCGTTATCAAGTCTTGTTGTCTTCTTTCATGCTTTGTGTGTTTCTTCTTCTTCTCTCATGTGCACATTAGATTTCCATGGTTAAGCTACAATTTCTACATGTGATTCTTTAATACCTCTATAAGAAAAAGATCTTGGATCAGCTGGGCTAACGCTGGGATTGGGAGAAGTGTTGGAGAATTATTTCTCTCCGTGGGTAAGTCAGTTTGGCACCCTATTGTACAGAAGAATTGCTGAATAATAAAATCCTCCCTTGCTGCACCGGTTTTCCCACATTGGGTTTTTCCGAGGACTGTTGTCCAAAATATATGTGTCAATGTGTTAATGCGTGTGCATATGTTTGTTTCTGTGTTATAGTGTGATATTTGCAGCAGTATTTATTTTAATGTTTATTGAAGTAATTTCATAAATAACTTATCGTGGAATAAGTAGGAAATATAAATCAGTTGTTGCAGTGATAGAATTTTCACAAGGATCAAGGCAAAGGTTAGAGACTTGGTGGTTGAGAGGGAGAGTAAATTACCTCTCAAAATGCAGCCCCAAAAGAAGCCTCTGAAGTAGCTTCAGGAAGTTATGGAGTAGCCACAACTAGAGAAGCTGAGAAGAGAACAAGTTGAGAGATCCACTCAAGCAGAGAAGAAGCAGTCTCAGAGAATTGTGGAGTAGCCACAATTGGAGAAGCCGAGAGGAGACCAAGTGGAGGCATCTAGTCATGTAGAGACCTCCAGTAGGGGGGAATTTCGAGCCAGGTGCATTGAGGGATCACATGCATCCATACCTTCAGGTGTGAGGTGGGGAAATTTGAAGTGATAGTCCTAAGAGGGATGAAATTGGGCAGGGTCCATTCAGTGGTTTTATCTCATGGATCGTACCTTGCTATAGGAACCAAAAGTACATAGAGCAGGAGGAATAAGTGGGATTGATGCAGTCATAGATTAGAGTGACAGAGGCTAGAGCAGTCAAATACTGAAGAAGAATAGAGAGGGTTGACAACAATGCAAAAAGGAAAAGTCAATAGAAGCGCAAAGTTTTCAGTCGACAGAGGCAATAGTAGTAGGAGACTTTGATGACAAAGGCATCATTGTGATTCAGGTTCGATGTTTTTTTGTTTTGTTTTTGGAGTTGCTGGAGCAACAACACTAGAGAGAAGTGTTGCATGCGGAACATTCCAAAGGTTTAGGATCAGGATCGAGTTGAATTCTTTTGTTGTTGAGGGGGAGTGTTGAAAATAGCAACAAGAAATGTTAAAAATATAATCTAGAAATTCCAATTTAATTTGTCCTTGAATTAAATTGTAATTCTTTTCTTATAGCAACTTGTAAATAGTTAATTAAGTTTAATTAAATTAATTAACTTAATTAACTTAGGAATTTTGAGCTGGAAGTCTTTCTAAAGTCATGTATATGTTCTCCTTATATTATAGGGGTCCAGGATGAGTTAAGTATGAGTTGCAATTAGTTAACTCAATTTATTGAGTTAAGTCCAATTAAATTAGTTCCAAATTGCTGGAGGAACTAATAGTGAGTTAATAGTCAGTTGATGCATTAATGCACTCAACTACTGCTACTCCAGTTAATTGAATATTGCCTCATCAAAAACTCATGCATGTCGATTCTGAGAAAGACCCAGTTGAGACTAGAGTGCAGGGACAATGTACTATTTGTTTTAGATTTTTCTAAGTTGTACTGATAGTGCATGCATTCATGAACTGAGGAATTTCCCTTTAAATACGGGTAAATTCTCTCAGGAATTGTGCAAAGAATTAGAAGCTTGGAGGCTTGGAAATTTGGCTAAGTATTGGCCAAAGGAAGTCATGAGGCGGAGGACATGAAATACTTGTGCAGGTTAAGCTCAAGGTTGAGCAGAGCATATTTTATTCATCCGAATTCTTTAACCAAGGGTGCAAGGAAATAGGAGGCTTAGAGAGCTTTTGAAGAGGCTAATATCTGGCCTTGAGCTTGCTTATGAGTTGGAGATTGAATTTGCTGAGTGTTGGGATTGTTCTAGAGAGAACAAGCATTGTAATTTCATCTTGATTTTCCGGATTAATACAAAACAGATAGTGGGGTTTTGAGCTATGGCTTTCCCCAGATATTTATTGTGTTATGTACCATTGATTATCTTCCTCTTGTCGATTATTGTTTTGCTTGATAATTATGTGCTTCCACTGTAAAGAGTAGAAGTAGATTCTTGTCTCTTGTTTTAGTAGTTTACATGAGCTTTTGAATCTACAAGATTTTCTACATAATACACATAAAACACACTTAATCAAAGTAATTAATTTTTTTGTTTGACCAAATTTTAACAAAATAAGCATTTTCAAATAACTTTTGGATAATCCTTATAGTATTGTCGTACTTACATTGTCACTATCCATTAATAATACAACCGGTTTATCTACACCATTGTTATAAAAATGTAAGATTCATTGTAAGCTATGAATCATATTATATAACTATCCTAAGTAATCAATCATATTATATAATCATCTTAGTAATATTTTAAATTGGAAAGTGTAATCAAATTATAAAGTAAAGGGGCATTTTTTAGTCTTTGAGGATTTATTTGATAAAAATAATTACCATTATCAAGGATGTTATGTTTTTTCTTGGGAAATAATATCACCCTACACCTGCACATTTGAACAAATAATGTGGGTGTCGGGACTACGTCAGTCCTCCCTTCTTCCTCAATAGTTAGGGATGGGAGGTGGATTAATTACCAGTTGTAAAAGTGGCTAATAAACCCAAAGGATCTTGTGGGAATTGATTTTACAAATTTTATGGACTTTGCACAATAACATCTACCAATCAAATAACCCCTAGGGCAAGAATATTAGTACTTATAATAGAACAAATTTTAAAGCCTTGACACGATAATGGGCCTCCCAAATAACATGAAAAGAAAAAGTAATGCAATGCCTTGAGAGTGATATAAATTGAATAAATGACACTACCATTAGAAAGTGTAAACCTCCTTTACACATTCTGTTTACAAGTAACTCTTGATAAAATATAATACTATATCTCCTTGATATATATAATAGGTAAATAATACAATCACAAGTAGTGAATTGACCAATAATGCCAACAAAAATATAACAATATCGGTGTACTTCCCCAAGACCCAAAGTCTTAACATGTCCTACCCCTTCAAACAACTATTGCCATTAATGCTTGATAATATGTATATGCTTCTATAAGATGAATTTGTCCTTCTAGGTTGCCTAATTTGTTAACTAGTTCTTCCAATTGATGAGGAATTCCATAATTTCTCTTAGCATGTTATTCCAATTGGCAAGATATTCCACTTTTGTTGTTCTTCTATATTAGTCTTATTTCTCTCCATTGTAGTGGTTTTTTGAAGAATTTATCCTCGAATGGTGATGGATTTCATGTATACATAACCACACCTTGCATATGAACATTGTGTAGAAGTTGACTATGTAAATTTGCAGGTGTGGCCATGTATACATGAATATTTGCATCTATGTTTGACTTTGTTGGATAATTTCATGTCTTAGTTGCATTGTGAGAATGCAGGCTTGTGTTGATAATACAAAAATGTTGAACAATATTTCATCATAAATTAAATCTTAATAACTAAATGGTTTAATTATTGGTTGACATAATTATGTGATCAGTTCATGTAATTATGGAAATATTGTATGTAGGAATACTTACGTTTTATTGGTTGATTGGTACCTCTATCAAGAAATAGACTGGAGTTAGAATTATCTTGGATATGACCATGAGAGTAAGCCTGTAATGGATATTGGTGGCTACAACATGCAAATGTGAACATCATGAGAGGGATCTTGTAGTTCTAAAATCCGATTTATGTATGAAATAGATTCAAAATTGTGATGATAATACCTCATAGTATTTGTCTATCTATGATATAGGCGAGATGAAATCTCTATCTAGTGAGAGAACATGATGACTACTATAAGCTCAAAAGTATGGGGGTAATGCTACTGTGATGACACTAGAACATTTTGATTTTCCCTAATCACCTTAAGTTTAACGTTGTTTTGATGTTGTTGATGGGATGCCTTAGAAATAAAACTATCAAAGTTTGTACTTTTCTTACATGAAAAATCTTTGGTAAAATGATGGATTGCTTGGGGATTATTTAGAAAAGAAGAGGATGCTTCCATATGTAAGGAAAGGTCATGCAAGAAGAGGGGTCTTGAATGAAATGTATGTCAAATTCATGTCATATGCTAGCTTAGATAAAGAGAAAATATATTTCAAATTTGTTATAGAGTAGTAAGTTGAACATTGTCCATGGTATCCCTATGAAGTGAACATATATTTTTACATGTCAGTATTGGGTCGAAGTTGCATATTGTATCTTTTGTTTTGCATATATTCGCTTCAATTATGAAATTGGAATTCTTGTGAATGGAATGATTGTTGCATATAACTGAATGGATATAGCATGCATGCTTCATTTGATGATTGCAAAGAGTATATGAAAATTTTCCAAGCCCTTGGAAGCATCTCAATGTGATGAAAATAATTGTTGAACATTGTTGTACAAGATAGAAAACAAACATATCCTTTAGGGTAAGTTTAAGTAGTAGTCATGACCCATGACAAGTTTTTCAATTACTTTCTAATTTCTTAGTAGACAAATGAGAAAATGTATATTTATTTGTTAATCTGATGTTCGTTTGGTACTTGAGAATTGTCGTGCACCATATATGATAAGTATGTTAAGTACTAATGAAGTTTCAGTTTTGGTTAAGTGTTACAGAGTTGGATGTCAATGTTATTTATCAAGTCACTAGGAAAAACAAACTACATACTTGTAGGAATTGAAGGATTCACACTTTCAAGAATTGAAATATTCACACTTGCAAGAATTGAAACATAACTACAACACTTTTTCATAAAGGAAACCACGCTTTTCTGAAAGGAAAGGAAACACACTTGTTGAAAGGAAACACTCTTGTAAAAAAGAAATCACGCTTTGCTGAAAGGAAACACACTTTGTAGGAAAGGAAATCAATCTTACATAAAAAAACACATTGGCATGAAAGTAAACTTATGGCTCAATCAAACCATTTGTTCAATGCTTGACTCTACAATAGAAACACACATGTGGAAATTGATTGGTTAGATATTGGAATACTGGAAAATGTTGGCTAGAATTGTAATAAAGGAAATCAAAATCAATGAGTTGAAACATAACTATTATTGCAAATTTAGAAAACATAGTAAATTAATAATCAACTGAATCAATAAGAAAGAACAACATTTAAGGATTAGAAAACATAATAGATTATTAACAAATTAATGCAAATGGAAATTGAGACTAACCTAAACTAATGTATAGGAAATACCTGACTAAAGAGGGTACTCTACCTACTTAGACAAGGCACTGGTTAAATGTCTAGCATAAGGTCGACACTATCAAAACATCACACACATGAACATAACTAAATAGAAATTAGCGAGTTTTATATTAAAAAAATTTAGGAGAATGCAATTACAATATTCTGATTCTCCTCCTCCCTCTCTCTCGAGTGGAGTGGAGCAGGGTATTGATACATAATTCTTAATTCTTAATTTAATCATGGAGTTTGAGGAACTCTATAAGAATCTCAAATTCTTAAGTTGTCTCCCCTCGTTACAATGATATTTCCAAAAGATAAAATTATCAAATGACTATTGACTCACTAGCCATCGCAACAAGTAGGAGGTTGATCAAAACAATTATAGTCCATTCTTCCATGGTGGATGGTGCTAACCACCTCTTGTCGTTTCCTTTGTTGGGTAGAAAGTGGTTGATCCTTTCGCTGAGTTTCAACTAGTGAACACTAGGCATTGGTGCTTGACCTGTGATGTGTGGCTAATATGTCATTACAACTGTTAGAGGTGTTGCAACAACATCAATGACATGTTGTAATAACTATCATAAATGATCAAGGTACTAGGTGGTTGCAACATCTAACCCATCAAGCATTGTTGCATCATCATGGAGGTGTTGCAAAAACTACACCAACCAATGGTGTTACATCATCATGGAAGTGTTGCAATAATTACCATCAGTGGGAAAGACAACAGGTTTTGTAGCAACACAAACGATCTGTTTCATCAACTAAACAAGTAGCCTTTGATAATACCTACAAGATCTTTTCTAAAGAATTCCTCATGATTTCTTGATAGTTAGTACAAAAATGTTGATTCTTTCCTTAATACAAAGCTTGATTCTTTCCTTAAGTGCAAAAAAGATACCATTTTGGATGCTCATCATATCCCCCATTCAAAACTACTGCATGTCCGTATGCAAGCAAATAACAAGTTCAAGTCAAAGTAATAGTGAATGGTGTGGAGATTACTGATACTTTAATCAACTTCTCCTCCAACATAAGAGGAGAAATAACCCTTCCTTGTTTCAATCTCTCTACAAAAGGAAACTTTTCTTTCCCTATTCATGTTGTAATCAGGTTGGTACTTTGAGATATGAATCCTGATCACAGGGCAATGGAATTTCAACCCAACCCATTCATTCCCACAAATTTACATGCATTTGATGTATTTGTGCACTCTTTCCAAGGCCATTGCAATATTATGAGGATTGAATGTATCTCTCTTCCCAATATTCTTTGTGGCTTGTTCCCATCTCTTATCACATCCTTCTAAACATCTTTTGGCTAGATTCTATATATGTGTCCTACAATTATTCATATCCTCTCATCGTGTATGAGCCATATATTGTACGTGAAGTTGAGAGTTCACCCATCTATAATGTGTGATGATGACAACATGGAGGTTATGGTATTTCCTTCTAACCCATATTTTACAACTGCATTTGTTTTTAGCTACTTGGTGAGCGATATTCTAATCAATATAATTACTCAAATATGATGGGAAGGAAATTAGTTTGACAACCCCCACAAAGTGATTTGGGTTCCATGTAGGATCATGACAAAAGTAAAATATTGTGTTGATAGAGCTCACATAATAAATTATTCTTGTCATTTGTGCTTTCACACTAAGCCTCAAGGAAAATATTTGGAGAGTTTATTTCATAAGGCTTACTTGTCATCAATGCTTTTCTCTAAAAAATTGTAGGTTTTAACCCTGTACATAAATTACTTGCAAACGAATTCTTACAACACAGAAAATATATAATGGTGAAAAACGAAAAATAAATACACAAAGATTTCCCCTAGATCACAAAACCGGGACTACCAAATTAATTTTTCATTATATTCCTTTCAATGTTACAATACATATATATACATGCCGAAGCATTCATAAACCCTGGATTAGAACATAACCATAGTTCCCTTGACTAGATCTACAAGATACCATGGGTAGAGAACCATCATGCCCAAAACCATGTTCAAAACCCATGCACAAAACCATAGGTAGGTTCACCCACCTAATATAGGGTCAAAAAAAAAAACTTTCCCAAGGCACTGCCCTAGACCCTGAGTAAGGGGGCTGCCGCCCAGCGCAACAAAAGGGGGTATGCCGCCCCCCGCTTCGTGCATGGGGCTAGTCGTGGAAAGAATATAACACACACCCAACACAAACAAGGTACTTATCATATATATACATGCTATATAGAATTGTGGGTGCTTTGCAATTGAGGGAATATTCCATGAACATGCCAAGCTTCTTCTTTTATGCTTCCAAATTTTCTACCTGGTCTTTGTATTTCAGAATTTTTTTGTACCTTTGACTTTATCTTTTTTGGTTTTTACCATTTTCCTTGTTACCCACCAAAATTGGTAATCCTATAGCAGAAATTTTTCCCCTATCTTGGACGACCATCCTACTAACAACTCTACACATTGCTCACTGATGCCACATTCCTTCACCATTTGCATAAGTCATTCACCTCTCACCATCCGACGTTCCTCTTAAATGAAGGTGGGATACCACTTAGTAGATAATGAAACTATTTTGCAATCAAATTTTGTTGCTTAATGTTTTGGGAATTCTAACATGGATAAAGGGGTAATCTAGATGATTGATTGATCTTAATTTTAAACTTGTTCTATCACCTTACTAGGGGGGTTAGTCTTTAGCCCCAGTCCAGTGGGACCTCGTTTAAGGCCTTAGGGTTATAGGAGGGGCACTACTTATGAAACTTGGATTGAAGTAGTATGTCCATAAGCACTCCATACTTGAAATCTTTCATCATTCTCTTGATACCTCATCCATTATTTGGGCTAACTTTCATTGGTTCATTTTGATTTGGCACTCATACATTCACATCTTTGAGTAGGGTTGTTAAATTTTTTCCCTAGAATTTGATGCAACTATAAGAATGATAAAATCATAATATGGGCACAAAAAAAGAAAAAGAAAATTTAAATGTGAAATATGGTCGGGGCATAATTAGCATGTGGCAAAAAGCCTAAAATGAGCTCTACTTGCCTCATTAATCATCACTTGGTTCTTGAGAACTATATGCTCCATCTCATCATAAGGAACCCTTGCATGTCCCAACCATGATGAATGCGAAACTAATTCATATTAAAGGAGTAAATAAATTATATATCATAAAAGCAAGCTTGGACCCTTGAGCTATGATCCATATAAAAGCATTATAAAAAAGAAGTAAAGGGAGCACATAAGGGGTGGAAAAAACAAGCTGAAGGGGTAAATCATGACGCCATGATTTTATGAGAATTAGATCATTATATTTTTTTCATCCAACTTGATTCTTTTAGAGTGGAAATTTGTAGAGGAATCAACTCACAAGACTATTATAACTAGCATGACCCAATTTGGAAAATTTAGGTCTCTAACCTTCTGGGAGCATTTTGAGGCATAAAACTACATTTTTTGGGAGTAAAATTTTCATGCTTTGGTCCTGCACCTTTTTTTCCTATTCCACACACAAAGACCTTTCCAATGATGTAATAATTGCCTCAATCAGAGTCTGTATGCAAAATTTATGCAACTCGAAAGTTGACCTTCCTTGTTTTGACCACCATAATTTGAGAGGATGCCACATCAACCCCCATTACTCATGAAAAAGGGTCTAGCCACATTATCATGGTGAAGGATACTCTAGAATATTTAATATTGTAATTCTAGTAAAGAGTTGAAGGAGTCAAACTAAACCACTGGTAAGCTATCGAGCTGTGTTATAACTAAGCCAATAGGAGGAAAAGGGGCTCCATTCTTTTTGTATGTAATTTGTTCCATAGTGTTACAGGTCAATTTGGGAACATCAACCCCGACATCTAGATCAATACTATTAGGGTCCATCAATCCCCAATTCAGTTGTTTTCAATCCCTAATAATATCAACCTACATCATGCTTGCCTCCCAAGAGTTTCCATGTCACCATTCATCCAAAAGATGCCCCTAAGGAGATCAGCGCAGGTGGCCCTTTATCAGGCTACATTGCAATGCAGGAATTGCACTGTCTATGTGCACTGCAGCACAGTTGGCCTTTGTTTCACCTGTGCTGAGCGAGATTCATCGAATTTTTGAAATGAATCCATTGGATTCCTCATCCAATGGATGTTTCTGGAAGTTTCCAGATGGATTGAGCTTGCTTTTGGATGAGGAAGAGGATGAATGACTCTTAATCCATCACCCCTTCCTCCATGGAACCACCTCCCAATTTTGGTAGAGAATTCATGACGACCATTAATAGTTTAACCTCCTCCATTCAGCTATAAATTGACCAAGCATTTAAAGGCTGGTCTAGGTTGGAATTTCTTGAGCTAAGGAAATGTTGTTTGAATGAGATTAGTAAGAGTATTGTAATGATGTCGAATTGTTGCTTCATGAGGAGAGAAGGGTTTGAAATTGGAAGGAAGACACTAAATCAAGCATGAATCTTCACGGGTTGTAATCTTTCCTTTTATCAATAAAGAATTATAAGCTTTTTCGATTCATGTGTCTATATGATGTATATCGTATTCTGGATTTTATGGTATGTTTAGCTAACAATTCGTTATTGTATGCTTTAATGGGTTTCTGTCTCGGCTTGTGTGCAGGTAATTTCCAAGTGAGTTAAGTACAGAAAGGAGTGACGAAATCGGTCAAAGGAGAGAAGGATCGAGCGCAAGTTACAAGTTGGTTCCTTTTTCCTCCTTCTCTTATTTGTTAATTATAGGAAAAGCAACGGATTACTTTGTCTGTTGTTTCTAGACTAGATACTAGGTCTAGAGGGTTACGCGTTTGAAGAAACACTAAATTTTCCCAAAACAAAATGGAAACTCAACTAGGGAGCGATCCTATCCCTTGTAGTAGCTTATCAATCTCTTAAAACACTTTGACATATTGTACCTTTTTTCCTTTATTCTATTCAAGTCCAATTCACTGAAAATTGAGTCAATTTTGAGCATAAAATTGTCTTGCTGTAATCAGCGCACCTCTGTGACTGACATAGTGCACTGCAGTGCATCTTTTGCATAGAATTAGTGCGATTCAATGCACTGTCTCTAACTGTGGCCCGCACTGATCCCTTTAGGATTAGTTTTCCCATCTAGGAACTGAAAACTTTTGTCAATTTTCAGCAGTTTGAATTGCTTGTTGGATGTAAATGAGGTCTTCTCTCTCAAAATAGTCTTTGTTTCCTTATTTCAACCCAATTTAGACTGGATTGTTGAATGCTTTTTATGTATTTGTTTGATCATTTGCAGTCCATTGTCGAAAAGTAGTTTTGACCGATTGTTTTGCCAAAAACGAAGTGTCGTAAAGGCTTCCTTCATAAATAATCGATTAATCTATTTGTGCATTGGATTCATATTTTCATTTAAAGTGTCAAAAATCTTTGTTTCTTTAAAGTTTAAAGTGTCATTCAGTATTCCTTTCCCTTCAAGAGAAATTTTCATAAATCGACATTTTTTGTGAAAAGAGTTTCTAAATCGTTTGTGCATGAGTTTTTCTTATTGCATCATTCACATTAAGAGGATCTGAAAAGAAAAGAAATACATGCAATTGCATTTTAGAGTTTGAGTTTGTGTGTTCAAAAGGAATGGTTTATGGAATTGCATTAGTTTGTGCTCTTTGTTGATTGTTCAAAAAGTACTTGTATTCTCTATCCCTTATAGCTAGGATTTTCATTGTTGAAAACAAATGGAAAGAGTGCTTTTCATTCTAGTTGCATTCTTAGGAATTTCGAAAAACATCTCATGGTGAACCCTTAAAGGCAAATTTTAAGCAATATCAACCTAAAATTTACATCAATTAACCTAATAATGCATCGGAACTTAACGAAAACATCTAGAGGTCTAGGCTAGAGACGTGTTCCGGCGTCTTAAAACCTAGTGGCTGTCGTTTTCATTGAGGTTGGGTGATTCCTCCTCTCTGGTTCGAGAAGTACCAGTACAGAATTGTGCTCCCTGTACCGTCGAGTATATAGTGGGAGACTCCAATAGGTTGAAATCCTTTATCCCTAGGAAGCTGAGTCTGCCGCCTTACCGATCACAATGCACCAAACACACCATTCGGGAAGACTGACTGCCGTACGAGAAATCCTTGGTAATTTCTCTTTCATTTACCACCAAGGTGTATATTGTAGTTTTGTGATTATTTTGGTAAGCCCTCTTGTCTAGAATCTCCAAAGCAGTCACTTTCTTCCCTTTTCGACTCCTTAAATGAAAAGGTTCATCTGAGCACTTGTCCTTTCAGTCTCATTAAACATCGAAAGCGACTAGAGTCATCTTTTGTTTTTTCTCGACTCCTTAAAAATGAAAAAGAAAAGTTATGTTCTAGTGTCGTAAAATTTAATTGACCACAAATAACATCCTTATTCCTTAGTCGAGTTTAGGTTGATAGAAACAATCAACAATTTTGAAGGAAGATCAACCCCCACTTTGTCGTTCAAGGAGAGTTACGAGCAAGCCGCCCTTGCCACAGGAAGCGACTCCTATCCGGTCAAGGCAGACTCGTCAAAGTGAGTATGGTACATCAAGAGTTTCTGGTACTTGATCTGAATTACCAGAGCCGCCTATCACAGCTAGTATTGAGCCTCTAGTTACTCCAACTATTTCTGGTACGTCTGTTACACAAGAAGAAGTTACTCAACTACCTGAGGCCACTATAACGGAAACAAGTGGAAAAGTAACTGAAGTTGATCCAAAAATTGAATTTAAACAACCAGGAATTACTTCAGAACTTGAACCAGTTCAGTTGGAATTTGATCCAGAACCTATAGCAGTTGAAACCGAAGACATTTATGAACCTGAAGCTGTTCACGAACCTTCCCTCGAAACTGAAGTTCTTTTACCAGAACATCTGGACTTAGACCTTGAACATTTTGAAGTTGTCCCTGAAATACCTCAGTCATCTGTAGTTCCTAAAACTCTATCTTTAACTCCAGAAGTCTTTTTCGAACCTGACGATGAAATCCTTCCACCTGGATTAATTGCTGTAGAGGAAGAAGCTGAGGAAGATTCTACCCTTGGGACTCCAATCATTTTGGACCTGGTTTGTATCTTTATTCTCAATCTCTTCCTCGTTCTGCTGCTGCCTTTGAGATACCACTTGATTCATTAGGTCAACTTTTGGGTCAGTTAACCATGGTAGAACAACCACAAACATCCCAGACTGCTTCATTTGATACAGCTGCGACAGAATCCTTTGTTGCTACTTCTTCGATGTTTACCACCACACCTGAGTCACATTTATATGGACAGCTGTCCGTCTCGGCTGGTTACCAGTCTATCTCTAGAATCCACTCAGGGGTTTCTTTTTTTCCATGGTCATCACCCATGTCATCATCAGGAATTTTACCTAGTTCTTCTTATCAAGGACAACAATTTGATCCTGCTTACGAGTATCAAACTCGGCAATTTGGTGAACAAAGACCCGTATATCCTCTTAACACTGGACTGCCACCATATGGTCAGCAATATGCCTATGCACCACATCCTCCCTATCAAGGAGGACAACCCTATGGTTATGTTCCACCGTATTGAGGTCAACTTGAAATGAGAGTCTGTCAGTGGCAGCCAACTATGCCACTACAACCAAGGCTTGTGTATCCAACACAACCTATGCAAACTGAGCTGATTATTTCGACCCAACCTATCGTAACTATGGAACCACAGATACAAGCTCAACCTATACAAGTTAGTTCCACTACCTCACAACCACAAGTTTCGAGTTAGCAAACCCAAACTTCTCAGGCTGTTATGCAACCACTGCTTGTTTTTGGGGTACAATTACCTCAGGTTAGTGTGCCCTTATCTGGAGCGACTCAAGTTGCTACTGGGTTAGTTTATCCTCAACCTGGTCAAATTCGCATTGGGGGGCAATATCAAACTTCACAACCAATACCCCAACAATCTTGGCATTCACAGTATCAACAACCTCCTTTTCAGAATGTCCAACCTCAATATGGGTCTGCTTTTCAAAATCAACCTGGGCAAGGACAATATCAAGCGTATCAGGGTCCTGTGTATTAAGCCCAACCCGGTTATGGACAGATGCAAGGTCAACCTGGTTTTAATCCATATACCGGATATGTCTCATCGCCTCATCAAGGATATCCGCCTTATGCAGGTATGCAAAGGCCTATGGGATAGGCAATTCCATCTTATCCCAGATATGCTCAACCTGATTTGAATCAGAAATTGCCATTTGTGGAAACTTTAGAATTACCGGATTTGAACCGGCTTACCAATGATCCAATTTTGTATGCACCATGGTGGCCAATAATTCCTCATAAGTTTCCTTCTGATATTCCAAAGTTTAATGGAAATCATGGAGAAGACCTGTTAAAGCACGTTATGACTTATCATTTATGGTGTTCTTCCAACTCCTTGAATGATGATTCGGTAAGACTTTTCCTTTTCCAAAGAACGCTTACTGGTTTGGATGCTAAGTGGTATATTGAATTGCCGAGAGCTTCTTTTAATAATTTCACCCATTTAGCCACCACCTTTTTGACCCACTTCCAGTTACCCATCAGACATGAAACTAGAATGGAACTTTTGACCAACTTTAAACAAACGATTTCTACTCACAGATCAGATCATATTCATGAGTGGTGTCATCGTTGTCGAATGGTTAAAACCTATGTTCCTGATCAGCGTTTAGCTGAGTGGTTCATTAAGTCCTTATTGACATCTATCACAGAGGATGTGGCTAAAGGTGGAGTTGTCACAGAAGAGCAAGTGATTGCTTGTGCCTAATACTTGGATTTAATTTACACACAATCCAGTATGCTCTATGACAAAATTCCACATGCACTAGGCCTAAATCAATCCATTCCACCTCCACCATCGAATAGGGACTCTGATGCCAGAGACGGTGTGATCGGTTCCTTGAGCACGCAAACGACAAATAAACCATCTGGTCAATCACTTGCCATGAAACAAACTGTAAATGCATCTGAGGTTCCTACTTCTGAGATTAATGCTGTGTCATCTGATAAAGGTAAGAATCAAAAGCAACCAGGAAGCAAGAAGAAAGGGAAAAATAAAAAGAAAACCTTAAACCCTCGTCAAGAGAAATCATTTGATTCCTCTAATCCGGGAAAGAAACCTTGTTATCCATGTCTAATATGTAATGACGAGCACTTTACAAGAGATTGTCGTCACCTCTCGGAAGTTTATAAGCTGTTAAAGACTTCTACTGCATCCGTAGTGTTGACAGATCCGTTTCCAAACCGAGATACCAATATGGTTGCAACTGAAAATGCTTCCACATCCCAGGTATTAATGTTATCCATATCAAAACCTAAAGATGATATTTTGGTTCAGACATGTAGTAAAGATTATGGTAATCCGCCATTGTCGTCAAATAATCAGGCCACTGATCAACCTGGTTCTTCGACTTTGACCACATCGGAAAATATTCCACTACCCATTACACCAGAGTTAACAATAAAGCCACCTAAGGGAGTTGTGCACAAATCAATGTTTAACCCTCGAGCTCGAGCTACTCAAAATTATAACATAGTAGAAGATATTGCTCAGTCTCCTTCTACTAGTCGATGCTTGAGGTATTACAAAGTTGCCTCTCCCAGAAGCAGGCTTTACTGTAAGCAATAGGTGGAGTAGATCTAGCAGATTATAATCTTGTTGTTTTTAATCACTCAAGATATACACCATAGTTACCAGCACAATTAGCTTTTATAATTCAGGTTAAAGCTCTTAACAAAAATATTCATCGAACAACCATAGATGAGGGAGCTTCTACCTGTATTATGTCAATGAGCTATTGGAAAACGCTGGGGTCACCTACGTTGTCAAGATCACCAACCACATTGAAGGCTTTTGATGGAATAACTTATACTTCATGTGAGATTTTGAATAATTTTCAAGTATAACTAGGGGGAAAAATAGTAACTGTTAAGGTTGAGGTGGTTGACGGACCCCTTGACTACAACATTTTACTTAGATGACCATGGGTTTATGCTATGGCTGTTGTTGTTTCCACGTACTTTCGTACGATTGCATTTCCTCATAAAGGTGGAATAACAGTTATCGACCAAACCTCATTTTTTTCCTTTAGTTCTCATGTTATGGGAAGCATTCCATTTGTTAACGGACCCCCACTTTCACTTCAATCTGTTGGTGTAGGTCTTTTCAAAGATCCCTCCTTAATGGGTACTTTCACACTTCCTCCACCATCTGGAATTTCGGAAGCTGCGAGAGTCGAGACATGTAATATGTTATCCTCTGCTTCATCTAATTTAAAGAGGATCACCAATAGTATTGAAGATGAGAGTTTTACTGAGGTTATGCCGTTAAGTCCCATCGAACTCACATAGCAATCAATTTTTCTTGCTTGTGCGACATTCCCAGATCCACATTCGCCAATTGTATGGGTAGATCGTTCACTTGAATACAATACTTCTTCTGATCCTTTTGCTTGTATATATTCTATAGATGAGGAAATCATCCAATCAATGATGATAGGAGAAGAACCATGGGAAGAAAATCATCATCGTTCCCATCTTCCAGATTCTAGTGAAAATTATTCAGATGAGCTAGTACACCCTTCAATTGTAGATTTATTTTCGAATTCTGTTAGAATAGATTCGATAGATTCTGAGCGTAATTTGTCTAACATAAAAGAAACCATTTCTATAGACATTTCGACCAAGCGTAATGTTGTATAAAACATTCATGTTGGCAAATCTTGTTCTCCTTTGGAACTCGATATTTACCATGATCTGTTTCGTGAATTTAGAGATGTATTTACATGGTCTTATGAGGAGATGCCAGGCATTGATTCAAGCATTGTTGAACATCAAATCAAAAGGTACCCTTATGTCAAACCAGTACGACAACGACTTTGACCTGTACATCCAAAGAAGGCTGTTGCTGTTAAGATAGAGGTTGAAAAACTTTTGCGTGCTGGCTTCATTTACCCTATACCTCTTATCGATTGGGTATCAAATATTGTTCCAGTGATGAAAAAACAAGGAACAATCCGAGTGTGTGTTGATTATCGGGATGTAAATAAAGCATGTCCAAAAGACAATTATCCTACACCCTTCATTGACCAAATTATTGAGGAATGTGCTGAATGTGAAACCTTTTCATTCATGGATGGATTTTCTGGCTACAATCAAATCAATAACTGCCTAGAGGATCAATAAAAAACTGCAATTATTTGTCCCTGGGGCACATTTGTGTATAGAAAGTTACCTTTTGGTTTGAATAATGTAGGGGCTACCTTTCAGAGGGCAATGAACTATGCCTTCCATGACATAAAGAACATTGTACAACCATATCTTGATGATTTTCCTGCTCATTCACGAAAGTGGACTAATCACCCGCAACATCTTAGAGCAATATTATTACGGTGCCGACACTACAAAATAAGGCTCAATCCACACAAATGTGTGTTTTGTGTTGGCTCTGGTTGATTGCTTGGATTTGTAGTCTCAAAAGATGGAATTCGACTCAATCCAACTAAGGTTTCGACAATACTTGACTTGTCTTTGCCTTCAAATTTATTAGAGTTACAGAAACTTCAAGGGAAGGCAAACTTTATGAGGAGATCCATTCCAAACTATGATGAAATGGCTAAAGGTTTTACTTGTCTGTTGAAAAAAGAGGTACCCTTCCATTGGGATCAGGTTGTGCAAGCTTCCTTTAGTGCTCTTAAAGATTCCCTGATTAGAGCATCATTAATGTATGCCCCGAACTATCAACAAGACTATTACCTGTATCTTGCTACTGCAAATACAATGATCGGAATGGTTTTAGTCCAGGAAGAAGTTGGAATAGAACATCCAGTATATTATTTGAGCCGTAATATCAATGATATAAAAAGGAAATATTCTTATGTGGAAAATTTAGCTTTGGCAGCTGTTCAAGCTGTGCAGAGCTTTCGTCACTATATTCTCCTGCGTAAAACTATGATTATCTACGATTGCAACCCTATGACATACATTTTGTCACGTCAATTGCTAGGGGGCAAGTAGTCGAAGTGGATAGTTATATTGTAGGAATTTGATTTGGAATTCATTAAGTCTAAGTTAAGAAATCTCTCGTATTTTCTGAACTACTTTCTGATCTTCCCTCATCCTCAAATGATTTAACATCAGAAACATCAATCTTGGATGAGTCTCTATTTCTCATTTCATCAAGTGATCCATGCTATGGGGATATACTGATCTATCTCCAGACCCAAGCTTTCCGACCTGATACCTCTTGCTCTTGACAACGACCTCTCCAATACCAAGCCAAAAATTATCTAATCGTTGGTGACACACTTTATCACCATGGTATCGACACGATTTTACGGAGGTGCCTCACTCATGAGGAGGCCGAGAAAGCTTTGAATGAATGTCATTCAGGTGCTTGTGGTGGACATTTTTTCGGATATGAAACAACACAAAAAATTCTCTGTGCTGGTTAATTTTGGCCAACAATATTCAAAGATTGCATAATTGCTGTCAAAATTTGTCATGCATGTCAAATTTTTGATCAGAAAGCTAGACTACCACCTGCACCTTTGCATCTAGTAGTTGCTGTTGGACCATTCGAAAAATGGGGCATTGATTTTATGACATGTAACCCCACCTTGATCAGGGTGAATGGGTATATTATAGTCGTTGTTGACTATTTTACCAAATGGGCCGAGGCGATGCCTACATTAAACAACAGCGGTGAAACCACTGCATTGTTTTTCTTCAACCACGTGGTTGCCAAGTTTGGTGTACCACAGGCCATAGTCACAGATCATGGGTCGCATTTTCACAATCACATGATGATTGAGTTGACTGCCAAATTAGGACTGTCACATGATAGTTCTGCTCCATATTATTCACAAGCTAATGGACAAGTTGAGGCTATCAACAAGGTCCTTAAGCGCATATTGCAACGAATGATTGGAGTGCATAAGAAATTGGCATTTAATCTTGTACTCGACTTTGTGGGCATATCTGACCTCGGTGAGAAATGCTACCCGATTCACACCCTTACAGTTGGTGTATGGTTTGGAAGTAGTCTTGCCGATTCAATGTGAAATTTCGTCACTAAAACTCGCAATTTACTTGCTTCCTGACACTTCTGAGGAAGAAACACGTTTCTTGGAATTAATCCATCTGGATGAAACCCATTGTGATGCAACATTGGCTAATGAAGCAAACAAGAAATGGGTGAAGGCACAATATGATCAAAATGTCAAGCCTCGAGTCTTCTCAGAAGGTGTCCTGGTCTTACTTTACGATCAAGAGTTTGATAGAATTGGAGCAGGAAAATTAGAACTACTTTGGATGGGCCCTGATATTGTTAAGCGCGTTTTGACGAAAGGTGCCTATGAGTTAGTAGATTATGATGGAATTCCATTGTCTAAGCCCAGAAATGGGTTGTACTTAAAATGTTACCATGCTTAGTTAAGTATGGTAAAACTCATGTAGATATGCTTGGATTGCATGTGTGAGTGTGTTTTCTTTTAGGGTTTTTATTTGGTTAAGTAATCCACTTTGCATTTGTTGCAAATGTTGAACTTTTCGGAACCTTTTGTTGGTTATGCCGACGGTTCTAGTCGTAGTACATAGAACCTGTCTTCTACAACACGGGCTATTTTTGCTCCAAGCGACGAGTTAATGAGTTTTAGAGGGATTTGTATTGGTCGATCGACAAACAATATTGCTGAGTATAGCACGTTGATTGAACTTCTCTCTCATGCCATTTCACTTGACATTTGCCGAATCATCATTAGGCTAGACTCACAGCTCGTTGTGCTACAAGTTATTGGTGTTTATACTGTTTGAAACCTAGCAATTCATCATATGTTCCTTAGAGTTCATATTTTGGAAAGGTATTTCGAGTTTATTCAATATCAACATATTTCCAGAAGTCTAAACACATTAACCGACTCTCTAGCAAATTATGTGTTGAATAGACATTTGCAACATATGTAAAGTAAATTTTTTCAATTAGCATCATTAGTTGAATAGGAATGCATCACTCAATCATAATAGAACCCTGAAAGTAAAATAGATAATTGTAAAAAGTTTTTACAAATAGTTTTTGTCCAAAACAAAAATTGGTCATCTGACCCAAAACTAAAATGTATGCAGAAAATGTATCTTAGTAAACTAGTGGTGCTCATGATAGCAGGTCACTGCCTATGCTATCATACGCAAGAGTCTCATCCAATGACCTGGTACATCGATGGTGTGGCGTTGCGGTTGCATAGGTAGCTCCTCGATCCAGACATTTGGAATGCCCAGGGTTAATCCCTCTATGTGATCTTGCAATTCAGCCAGAGTCTCCGCCAAATCCAAGTCTCAGAGAACTGCTCTCCCTACAGGTCCCTGTGTTGGTCTAGCTACATCTCGTGGGTCTCCCACAGGTTGAACAGGTCCGATATCTCGATACATAAAAAATTGTTTTTGGTTAGTCTTGGAGTTAATCGAAAACACAAAAAATGCAAAAACTTTAAAATTTTTAAAAACACTTGGTTAAACAGTTTACCAATAGCACCCCACATTGCTCCAGCTGGTAGTGGTAAATCTGGATCGCCACAGAAATCCATTTCTGAATATGGATATTCTGCAAAAGTCATCTCTTGTCGATTGAACCATTCAAATAATGTAGGGGTAAATACAATCGAAGAATGGGCACCATGCTTAGCCATAAGATCTGTCTACCTCTGCATCCGTAGGTCTCTCGGTCCAGACACACCCAGTGAAATGAGCTGTGGTTGCAAGAGATGTATTCTCTCTAAGGCAAAAGAAATCACGATTGATCCATAGCCGAAATTCTTGATCTTTCGTATTTTCACCTTGGTCAGTTGGTCTTTCACAGATGAAAAGATAGCCCCGCACCAGTTGAACACTTTTGGCTCTAAACATTCTAAAGCATACTGCATGTATGATTTGTTGGCCAAATGAAGTGTGGAACTTCCAGCCAATCTGGCAATGGTAAAAAGGATCGTCCTTAGCGGTAAATCACTAACATCCTTGATAAGTATCCTCTCGTCTTTGCTAGGCTAGGCACCCTGCCTATAGAACTGTCACACATGATCTTTCACTGGTCTACCCCCATGAGCTAG
This sequence comes from Pinus taeda, assembly GCA_000404065.3. NCBI lineage: Eukaryota > Viridiplantae > Streptophyta > Pinopsida > Pinales > Pinaceae > Pinus > Pinus taeda. The sequence goes on along the minus strand of APFE031263723.1, from coordinate 24,484 downwards.
ACCTGTTAGTGAAATGGGGGCACCTCGCCTTGACAGTCCAGTTAGGAAGTATATATCATCGATGGTAAAAGGGACTTCTTTGTCCTGAATGTGAAAAGACTGATCAGTCAGATCCCATGATTGAACAAGGAACCATAGAAGATCCATCTGTTTCCGCATGTTGGATAACTGGAAATACTTGAGTAACCCACAATTTCTTAGGGCCTCGACTGTTCCCTGATTACTCAAGGCTATGATATCTTGTTCTTCATGCTCTCATTCTCTCCATATGATTACCATTTCAAATTTTTAAATTGGAAAAGGAAACCCTAGGGACCTGTTGAAGGCTCGAAAAATCGGGTCTCCAGCAAGGGAGATAACCACCCGCCCCGGACCTTAATGCAACTCCTTTTTTGTTTAGAATAGTGGCTCCGACTGGGGATGATGGGCCCAGTTTCCCAATCTGTTTCTAATGTGTGTGCTAACGGGATGATGTTTTTATTTTTTGGGGTTTTATGGGGTGAATACTTGTACTAAATCTAATATATCTTCTAACTATCATATGCAGTCTATCATAATCAAAGAAAACATCTAATTTTAAAAACTATCCCAGGAGAAATGTTTACTTATGCGATCTAAAATAATTTCTAAAAGCGATCGGTAATAAAGATCATTCAATCACCATAAGAAAAGAATCCATTTAAAAATGATTGTTTGGTATAAAAAGTTAGCTAAAACAATATGAGAAATATGTTGCATAAGAGTCATTTACATATTCAGCATAAAGAGTAAGTCATCACCATACAAAAGTGCAATAATGATAACTAAACATTCAAACTTTCATATATAAATAACTGAAAATGATTTATTGCTTGACACATAAGTAAAAATCATTAGGAGATAAAAGTACCATTTGTAATACGTCCTACTCATGTAGCAATATAGATCTATCTTCAAATCATTTAACATCCACTAAGAGTACAAAAGCACAATTTATTAGTGATATTAAACTAATATAGAAAATAAATATCATTCCATTAATTTTATCAAAACCTCCTCAGTGGCGGGCAAGATGCACGTTCTGAAGAATGTTTTTGATAAAACTCTGGATCCCTCTCTAAATGCATGAGAGGGGTTTAAATACTACTCTATGAAATCTAAAAATAAATATTACAAAAATAGACGAGGAGGTTTAAACGACCTGCCTCATTTTAAGCAAAAATAAACTAAAGCAAAAATAAACTATATCTATGATAAATCCTGCATCTGGTCCTTTAGATCACAAATATCCAGCATTGGTTTCAAGAGTGTTGGTTGGCTGACTTTAGCTTTTAACTGTCCTGCAAGTATGACGTTGGTGAGAGCTGTCACTATCTTCTTGGTAGAAGTCATCAGGCACTTCAGGGTCATCCATTGGCTATGTGGTTTTACTAGATACCTCTAGTATGTTTCCCAGCTCAATCTGTTTACCTGTTTAATCACCTCTGCCCTTTCCTCTACGGCTTGTTTCCACACTGTTTGAAGCTGTTGTGCTTTTGGAAGGAAGCCGGGGGTAGTTTCTGCCACCAAATTTGCCTTGTGTAAATTTTCATTTACGCATTCAATGACATTGTTCACTGCTGCCGTTGCATCTTCCATTGCCTGTTCTACTTACTTTAGTCGAGAATCCCATTTTGCGAATAAAATTTCTTTGTGCGATTCATCAATTCTGGGCATGTCTACTCTTTTCCCTTCTTCGGATCTTTGCCAGTTCAAGAAGTCTGAGACTTTCTTAAAAATTGAATCATATTCAAGTCGTAATTCTACGACTTGATTTGTAATATTATCACTCATTTCATAATGGGAATTCCATTGTGAAATCTTCTGGCATAGTAGTTCTTTCTATTGCAAGAGCTGGGAATTGAGACCAAGTGCCCCTGTGATAAACTCCCCAATTTTGGGATCATTTTTATGCAGTTCTATTATACCTTGTAACTGTTCTTCTTTACTATCCAAACTACTTTGATATGCCAATTGCATTTGCTGGAAGTCTTGCTGTAGTTTTGCCAACTGTGTTTTTGCTTGTTGATTGATGCTGACTTGCTGTAATTGTTGTTCCAAAAACAAAGTCCTATCTTCTTTCTCTTTAAGTAGCAATTGAACCTCTGCTGCCTTATCAATAGTTTCTGAAGTGTAAGCACCTGCTACCTATGAGAGCCTAGTAAGATTTTCCAATGGGTCTGTAGAGGGGTCTTTCCAAAGAACATCCTGAGGTTCATCCTCGGGAGTGAGCACAAAATCTAATTTCCATTTCTTTCTTTCCCTTCTGACGACAACTTTATGTTGAGAGCTATAAAACACATCTAGAGGAGGAATTTCCTCTATTCTTAGTACAATCTCAGATGAGGGATCAATAGGAATGTGCTTCGCTTCCTGAGTGTTGATAGCCCTTTCTATTACCATCTCCGTAGTCGTCTCTTTTGGATTTGTCAATGGCTCTGCGCTCTGTTCTTCTGTGTTAATTATCTTATTAAAATTCTCCCATTCCCCTTCTAGATAAATTACGAGTGGCTTTGTTTGCTTTGTAAGAGGAGTGGGAACTTCAGCTTGCTTTGCAGACAAGGCCTGTTGATCAGACCTTGCTGTAGACTAAGTTGTGTCTTTTATTGACTCCTCACTTTTACTGTGTTCACTCTTGGATTGATCTCCAAACTTTTCAGTTGATTCTTTTTTCAAAACTTGTTTTGGACTTCTCTTTTGAATCCTCACTTATGCTAACGCTGGGAGTAGGTTCTCTTATTGGTTCAATGAGTAATTGGTCCAATGGGACCTTAGATAACCTCTGTTTTCTGTAATTGTCAAATTTTTGGAGAATTTCTTGGTAAAAAAGAATTCATGCTGTATGCTGAACCTCTTTGAAGGTGTTCTTCTGTAGGAAAACATCATCAAAGAGATCTTCTTCATGGGAAAATACTTTTATTTGAACCATTGTAGTAAAATCAATTACAACACTAAAGGTATCATATTTCCTTCCCAAGAAATTTGGTAGTTGTAAACATAATACATTACTAACTTCTTTGAAAGCATGACCTAAGTCATGCAATGCAAATGCTCCGCATATTACAGAAAATTGGGGCCAAATGGACTTGTTGGAATCTTTTAGTACCTTGCTCATTCCCCCCATGCTGTAGGTATGATAGGCTATCTCCCTAGCCATCAGTTTGTCTGGGACGTAATAAGGTAGCACATGGGGTGCAACAATGCTGCCAAACACTCTGATATAAGTGAACAATTCTTCCCCAAACCATCTTGCCATGGAGAGAATATCTACCTCAGCTTCTTGGGAAAACCTTGGGGCATCTTTGTTGTAGATATTTTTATGGATTGGGAGTGTAACTCCGTGACAAATTTTGAAGAAATGTGGCACAAAATTTGATTCCCACATCACTTTGTGATAAATTTGAATGGGAAGTGGATTTTGTACCGTCCACTTCCATCCCATAATCAGAAATTTGGAAACAAAACAAATAGCGTCCATAACATAGGCGCTCAAAAAGAATGGAGGGTAAACCCTCGAAGCAATGCTTCTCTTTCTTATGTATTCTAAAATTGTAGCGGCTAAATTATATGACAGGATTGGCATTAATAGCCACATCCACTAAGGGTAACCATTTTGATGAAAATTTGTTGATGTCTGGTTTCCCAAATAGTCTACATAACATTGCAGTGGAAAAACAGTAAGGAGAACAAAGAGAACCAGTGGCGTACATACCATTTTTATCTTTCTTCAGTCTTTCCTCATTGTTTGACCAGTGCTTTGTGCATTCTTCCAAGTCTTCATTCGCCTTGGCGAACTTCTCGACAAATTGCTTGTTGTAGCTAGCCTGGGATTCTGGTAAGCGGCACATACGCCTCAAGTTGTTTGGAGTAAATGACCCCATGGCTTCCTGGCTGGCCGTCTTGAACTCTTTGTCGGATATGTCTACATCATCTATAATCCATTTCACCATGTCGGTGTAGGGGAGTATCTTTGGCCTCGCCGCAATGCGGTGTAGAAACGAACATGCAAGTTCAGTTAGGGATGCTTCAGAAGAGCCATGTCCATCCGCTATGACTATAACTTCCATAATTCTCAAATGTTCATCCTCTAACAATTGATACATAGCTTCCCACATAGATGTCCCTGTGTCCTGACTACAGGTAGCGTCTGTGAATAATGGGGTTATTTCTGACTTCTCAGACACGAGAGCCTTGCCTTTCTTCACCATTTCTTCGTGTATTACGCTCTGTGTGTTTTTCCTGAAAGTTACAAGCAGAGAGCAAAAATATGATAAAGATGATAGTTAATACAGTAATAATCAATAGAAGAACGAAAATAAGGTGACAGGAGGCCTTTAATTCTGAATCACATCAAAAGATATCAACTTGCATGAAATAGTCCTTTACACTGATCCTAATCATTTTTAATAAATGACCACTAATGGACCGTTATGCTAAACTTTGATGTTCATAAATTTGCATCGAATGTTGGAAAGTACACTCCCAGAACCCTGAGCCCTTCGAATTGCGATAAAACCGATTTCGCGATTTGCTTTGCAATATCGCAGATCGCTATATCGCAAAACCTATTTTCGTTAAAACCATCGTTGCATGAGTTGCCGCGATATGCGATTTGCGAGATGCTATCGCATTTCGTGATATTTGGTTATGTTACATAAAGTGGTGCCGCTGTATTGGAATTTGCGATGTGATGAGGTTGTAAGCTTCATGATCTCGCATTCTCGCGGATCGCATTTTCAAGGAGTAACATTATAAGAGATGTTCGCTGTAACCTTTTGCGATGCGAGAATAATATTTTCTAAAGCGGATTTTTCATGGTTTACTTAAATATTCAAGACTTTCCATTATAAAGCTATTCTTAGGCCTTATGGTCATGTAGCACTTTATAGGAAACTCGTAGTTTGTGAAGTTTTATGCGTTTGGAGTATGAAAAGGTAAATTTCCATGTTTTAGCAAGTTTTACTTTGACATCTTGTTTTATTATAAAAACAAAAAGGGCAACATTAAATGCTAAGATTTGATTTTTTGGAAGGGTCTCCATTTATTAATGTTATTACTAACACTAATAAAAGGGGGGGGGGGGGTTGTTGATAGGCACAACAGGACCCCAAAACCCTAAAAGTTTCTTGACTAAAACAAGAGATAAAAAGAATGAAATGAAAGAGAACATAGTTAGTTCCTACCTGGTCCAAACAACACAAGGAATGATTTCCTCAAACCTCTGCAATCAACTGGTGAACTTTGGGAAAAAATTGGTCCAGAGATCAAAAGGTAAAAACGAGATGGTGAAGATGAATGGTAAGAACCAGTTTTTATGTTTATTTCTTGCACATTAATCAAGTAAACTTTGGTTTTCATTTATTTAATCCATGAACATGTATTGTTTAATCTATTTTGATGGCATCTTGAGTAGGATTAACAACTAGCAAGCAGTTATGACATGCTTACATGTAAATTGAACATCTTTGACCAAAGCAAACTTTTATCACTTTTTCGAGCTTTGTTAAAAACAAAAAAGGAACCCCCTTGGAGTCCTCTTTAAGCTCTTTTCAGATTCTCTAAATATGAAAAGATTGCCGAGTACTTGTCATTTCTAGCTCATTAATGGATTAGAATAGATATCTACTCAGTATAGTTTTACCCCTTCTTCGGGCTAAGATAGATTAACTACGAAAAAGGTACTCGTTGGTCAAACATGATCAATAGGTTCTCTCTTGTATTGTTTTATGCTTTTTCGGACTTGAGAGAC
>APFE031263723.1:441-18200 GCA_000404065.3 Pinus taeda | reverse complement strand
TTGACTAAAATAGGAGATAAATGAAATGAAAGAGAACATAGTTGGTTCCTACCTAGTCGAAATAGCACAAGGAATGATACCTTCAATCCTCCATAATCAACTCGTGAAATTCGAAAGAAATTTCTCTAGAGATCAAAAGGTAAAAACGAGATGGTCAAAATGAATGGTAAGAACCAATTTTTATGTTTGTTTCTTGCACATTAATCGAGTAAACATTGTTTTTCATTTATTTAATCCATGAACATGTATTTTTTAATCTTTTTATGGTATCTTGAGAAGGATTAACAACTGGCAAGCAGTTATGACATGCTTACATGTAAATTGAACATCTTTGACCACAAAGCAAACTTTTATCTTTTCTTTTTCGAGCTTTGTTAAAAACAAAAAAGGAACCCCCTTGGAGTCCTCTTTAAGCTCTTTTCAGATTCTCTAAATATGAAAAGATTGCCGAGTACTTGTCATTTCTAGCTCATTAATGGATTAGAATAGATATCTACTCAGTATAGTTTTACCCCTTCTTCGGGCTAAGATAGATTAACTACGAAAAAGGTACTCGTTGGTCAAACATGATCAATAGGTTCTCTCTTGTATTGTTTTATGCTTTTTCGGACTTGAGAGACAAATTTATGAAAAAGAAATTTTGGAGTTTCATTTTAGTTCCTTTTCAGACTCTCTAAATGTGAAAAGGACTGAGTTATCTTTGTCATTAAACTCGTTAAAAACATTAAATAGCGATAAACTTGTCCATCTAGACAAGACCGAGTTTCAACTTCGCTAGACTCATTAAAACATCAAATAGCAATGGATTCACCCGAAGGGTGAAATTATACAACAAACATATGTTATCCTCCTCAAGCTTGATAAAAAATAAAGAGGTACTGGTCAAAAATGACTGGGGAAAATGGGAAAAAGCTGAAAATACTTTATGATAGCAGGTCGCTCTTGAACATGACACTTTCAACTCATCACCGTGATTATGTGGGTTGGGTCATTCAGCTTGATGGTTATCACACTATTGATCTTTCATACCATCCATCACTTTGTTTTGGGTCAATGCTACCAATTCACTTCAGTGTTGCCGATATGTTCAAGAGAAGTCATTTAGTTCAAAACTTCATCCTTTACAATACAATAAACCTTCATTTTAATGCCCGTCATTCCTGAACCTTGTGTCGTCAGTCGATGTTTCATCTCCAAAATCATTTACCTCGTTTCATGTTGTTGATGTGGGATACATCAAGGCCCTCCTATGACGAGTCGCTTCTTGTCAACATCAGCACATCATCCAAGAAGTTGTATTAGAAACAACCCTTCAGTACCTTGAGGCTTGCATACATCAATGGTAGGTTTCTTGCTTCTGGCGATAGGTTGACATCAATGGCCTTCGACCGAAAGACTTTGTATGGTGTTCAACATCAAATCATTTATTCACACCATGTGAAATGTACTGTAGTACCTTGAGGGTCATTATCATTATCTGTGATTCCTCTCACGTCCGTTAACGACTTACATCATTGGCTGGTAATCAGACGATGTCTCTCTATGTTCGACTTTAGATCATTTATTCACATGGTTAGACTTGTATTTGAGTGAAAGAATGGACGAGATTGAAGACCCCGGATCTAGTTTCATCCATCCGGGCTACGATATATTTTTCAGGAGTACTATATCAAATGTACAAATGGCCTTACATTCGTGGTCATCCATTCATGGGTCTATATCTGTAGACGACTATATTTGTACATGCAATGAAAGTTTATAAGCTGAGCATGGGTATGCCTTCCCTCAGCTAGTTTGTGAGAAAAATCAAAGTATCATGATATTTGTATTGTAACTGATGCAAGTCACCTTCCATTTCGAAACCTTCTCTCCAAGTGGTAAAGCATCTCACTCGACATGTTTATTTTCGACTTCATGCTTTAGGGGGTCACTATTATAGGTCAATTTGGGCACATCAACCCTGACTTCCAGATCAGTACTATTAGGGTCCATCAATCCCTAATTTAGTTGTTTTCATTCCCTAATGAGGTCAACCTACATCATTCTTGCGTCCCAAGAGTTTCCATGTCACCATTCATCCAAAAAATGCTCCTAAGGAGATTAGCGTAGGTGGCCCTTTATCAAGCTGCATTGTGATGCAGGAATTGCACTGTCTGGGTGCACTACAGCGCAGTTGGCCTTTGTTTCACTTGCGCCGAGCGAGATTCATCGATTTTTTGAAATGAATCCATTGGATTCCTCATCCAATGGATTTTCTGGAAATTTCCAGATGGATTGAGCTCGCTTTTGGATGAGGAAGAGGTTGAATGAACCTTAATCCATTATACCTTCCTCCATGGACCCACCTCCCAATTTTGGCAGAGCATTCATGAGGGCCATTAATGGTTTAAACTCCTCCATTCAGCTATAAATTGACCAAGCATTCAAAGGCTGGTCTAGGTTGGAATTTCTTGAGCTAAGGAAATGTTGTTTGAATGAGATTAGTAAGAGTATTGTAATGATGTCAAATTGTTGCTTCATGAGGAAAGAAAGGTTTGAAACTGGAAGGAAGACACTGAATCGAGCATGAATCTTCATGGATTGTAATCTTTCCTTTTATCAATAAATAATTATAAGCTTTTTCCATTCATGTGTCTATATGATGTATATCGTATTCTGGATTCTATGATATGTTTAGTTAACAGATTGTTATTGTATGCTTTGATGGGTTTTTGTCTTGGCTTGTGTGCAGATACTTTCCAAGTGAGTTAAGTACGGAAAGAAGCGGCGAAATCGGTCAAAGGAGAGAAGGATCGAGTGAAAGTTATAGGTTGGTTCCTTTTTCCTCCTTCTCTTATTTTTTAATTATAGGAAAAACAACGAATTACTTTGTCTGTTGTTTCTAGACTAGCTACTAGGTCTAGAGGGTTAGGCGTTTGAAGAAACACTAAATTTGCCCAAAACACATAGACAAATAGAGTAGCCAAGAGGGATAGGGAGAGAGAAAACATACAATTTTGTGCACTGCAATAGTCCACAGTCCATAGGCCTTGCTTCTGTATATTGACATGCATTTTTCTATTCAGAGAAAGAGAGCAAAGTGACCTCACTTTCCTGCTGGGTTTTCTCCCTAAAGGGTTTCCCAGGATATGTCTTGTGTCAATTATGGTTTGTGAGTTTTTATTTCACTATTTTCTATTTTATGCATAATTATAATTTTCATGCATACACAATAAATAATTATTTACATATCCAAAAATCTAAAGATAAATAAAGCCCAACAGTGCAAATTTTGGACTTATTATATCTATTGTGATGAACTATCCAATGGAATATCCTCGGTAGTTTACGGATCATATTGGGATAAAGGTAGGTTTATTTGGGTATATTGTGGATATTTGTAGGGTATCTAGACCGGCTAAGCCAAATGTCAAAAAACCCCAGTGATTGATGAATTTGTATATAACCCCCTTGATCTTGTAAATGAGGGGATTTTGTGGTTGGAAGCACAATTTACAAATATAAACTATAACTTGAATATCCTCATGGTATGCCATAATAATAAGCTTGGGCTATTAGGAGAAGGAGGGGGTTCTAATGCATATGTTCAATCAAAGGGGAGATTAGGAGACTGGGAAGAAACAAAGAAGTCGAAGAAAGAACTCAAAAAATATCAACCTAGTTCAAGTGCCATGAACCATTCACAGACCTTGTTCAAAATGGAAGTGAAGGTAAATATCAAGTTGTATCAAGGTGAGATCGATGCTCTGAAGCTAAATAACTAGTTCTAGCAATTAAGAGTTTATTTCAATGTTCATTATAGAGAGGAAGAACAAAATATTTCATTTCCGTGACTGAAATTAGACGACCATGCCCTAACCTAGTGGGAAATCCACATGAAGACCTTGATGTTGCAGGGATACTCTCCTATGAATAAGTTTGAGCACCTTAAAACCCTCATAAAGTTAGAATTCTACCCTATGATGTGTGTAGAGGAGAAGTGGATCTAGTAGCTCTACTTCAGGCAGAAGCGAGGGAAGAGTGTACATGTGTACACCAAATTTTTTAGAAAGATGGCCATAATGCTTGGTATCTCCCCAAATAACTCATATGTACCACTTAAGTTTTTTGGGGGTCCAGACAACCATATGCGAAAGCAAATGAGGCTATTTAAGCCTAGATTGGTGGATGAGGCTTGTGTATAGACACGATATCTATAAAACATAGGGCTGAAGAGAGGGAAATCAAGTGGATCAATCAGAAGAAGCACCAAGACGCTTCTAAGAAGGGGAAGAGGAAGTGGAAAGGGCGGAAAATATGGTGGCTACAACACACTAGTACAAAGATCCCAAAAACCACTACAACCATTGTAACATTGACGATCATATAGAGGAGAAGTGATGAAAGTCGCATTTAGAGCTTAACCTAAATAACAAAAATAAAGATAATAAGAAGAAGAAACTCATGGCTACTAACTTGAGAAATTGGGTTGAAAGTAGCTCATACATGAATGAGAAGATTGTTTGAACATTAGTGTAGAATGAGGTGAGTCAGAGTAGCCTTCAACAACATGAAGAGAACGAAAATAGAAATATCTTCCATATGAAGATACCGGTTAAAAGGACCAATATTGATGATTTGTTTAACTTAGGACTATAGACAAATCTCATTGTAGTAGAGTTGGTTAAAAAATTGGGATTGGAAGCTCTTGATCATCCAAGCCTATATCTATTAGGATCGGTAAATAAGGATTCAAAAATATAGGTAACAAAATAATTCAAATTAAGATTTTTCTATCAGTGCTAATTTCATTGATGAAGTAGAACTAGATGTAGTTCCCCTTGATGTACGTAGATTGATGTTTTGAAGTCCTTACATGCATGATGCAATCTTCATGCAAAGATCCAACTAGTATCAACTTGTCAAGGATAGAAAATGATTCTTATCTAGGTGGATATTGGTGGCCACCCACCTATTCCACATAGACCTCTAGTTGGTTTCATCAGTTTCCTTGATTATAACAACAATTACTATTTTTTATTTTTTAGGTCCACCATGAATCCTATATTAATAGGAGAGATATTTCTAATGAGGTATTGTACGCACCAAACAAATATCATATGACCAAGTTATGATCCCAGGAATTTGGCTGCCAAACTATCCCCAATGGGGCCCATAAAATCTTAGAGTTCCATCTCCTACGGCTATATTTTTGGTTGTTTAGGGTTTCCCTTTATTGTTAAACAATAAAAGGCCCTTGAGTCTCATTGTAACATAGTTCAAAGGTATGTAGCCGCCACATATCTTCTTAGAGATGAGCTACCATCGCCTAAGCTAGCTTATTTCCCTTTTGTATGTAAGCATATTTCTTCGATGTTAATGAAATGATGTTTTATTTATGTTGCATATCTGTTTTTATGTTTATATATTTGTTTTGTTGCATTCCTACATAAGTCTAGATCATGGGTATTATAGTGGTCTGCTCTTTCTCTGTTTTTCTTTGCATGTCCCCAACGAGGTCAGGGTATAAGGAGTTAGGGCTCGAACTTGTTGAACCTTTGCAAGACCAACCTTGCAAACCCCGTCGACCTCCCATGGCAGAAGAAAAGAAAGACGATGGAGCAGGGGATCCTTTCAAAATATTGCTCGAAGAAGCCCTTGAGCGACAAAGGAACGCGATGATGGACAACTTTGCCCAGATCCTTCGGCGACTACCCACACACGACACATCTTCATATAGCAACCACTCTAAAGGTGACACTCTCTTTAAGGTACAAATAACCTTTGGCATTCGAATATTTGAAGGCCAGATAGATGCAGATGTTGTAGATAGATGGTTAAATATGTTAGAAGGATATTTTTTGGTTCACGATTTTTCCAATCAAGAAGATATTACTTTTGCACTACTTAAAACCACCCCCATGTCAAGGATTGGTGGGAAACTGACTGTGAACAGAAGGACGAAAGAGAAACCTCATTGTTTTCAGCCGCACCCATTTGGAATTGTTTCCGAGATGCCATCAAGGAACAATATTACCATGTCAGGAGCTATGAGGATAAATACATAAAGCGGACCACATTGCGGCAAGGAAGGGACCATGACGTGTTGAAGTTAAAAAATAATTTTCATTCCTTTCGCATGAAGTCGGGTATCAAGGATTCTGAGTGGCATTTTCTACTCAAGTATTGTGGTCACCTACACAAGTACATCTAGGATGAGATGGAGTTCTTGGACATATCCTCACTTGGCGTTGCCTATCGATACACTGGCAAGATCTAGAAGAAATTTATATAGAAGAAGTGAGACTTTGGATCTGCGAATTTGAATCAAGGGAAAGGTGCCTCCAAACTGCAGAACAAAGAACAAAGCCAAAGCAGGGCAACCCAGGAAAACCCACTAAATCCATAAGAAATGAACAACACCACGAATACAAATAATGCCACAGGAAAATGGTGTGAGTTCCATAAGAACCCCACTAACAACCCAAGTGAGTGTCAAGCCAAGAAATCGCTAGTGGCTGAGCTGAAGGCTTCTGAATTAGATGCATGTTCAGACTCTGAGTCAGAACCTGACAGGGGGAATGAAAAAGGGAAGCATATTATTGATTCAAATACCAATGCCACCGTTTCCACCACTAAGATCCAAAAGATTGAGCCCGAAGATCCAGAGGAGAGGGCGCATTTCTTCCACTAATAGATGTGGGTGAAGGTTTCTCTATTGCATTTCATTGTCTACAACGAGAGCCAAAAGAACCTCATTTTAGTAGAGGTTGTGAAGCGGTTGGGCCTACTGACCACACTACACCTGCAACCATACACCATCAGGTGGCTTCACCAAGGATGAGATGTTCACATCATCCAGTAGTGTTGCCTTCCTTACAACTTCAAGCCCTTCACGAATGAGGTACTGTGTGATGTTTCTCCTCTTGAAGTTTGTGATGTATTATTAGGCCAACCATACCTGTGGAAGTGTCATGTTATGTATAGTCTAGGCTTCGCATTGTTATTATTTCTTTGGGAAATAAGTTATACAAGATATCAGAGGTAGCACTGCCTACCACCATCTCTTTGATCTATGTGAAACAATGCAGTAAGTTCATTTCCCAGACCGAGCAAGTTTTCTTCCTTATGATTCACCCTCAGGGCAAGAAGAAGATTTCGGCCACATACATGACCTCCAAACCAATCTTCTCCACATGGAAACAACAAACGAACAAGGTCATTGAGGAGTACAAGGACATCTTCACCTTGCCCATAGAGGTACCCCTACACTGTCAGGTCAAGCAATCCATCGATATGACCTTGGACATGTCGCTACCCAATAGACTGATCTATCGATGCTATATTCTAGAGAACGATGAATTCAAGAGGTAGATTCAGGAGCTGTTTGCAGAAAGGGCACATCAGGCCAAGTTCATCACCCTGTGGGAGCCCGATTGTGTTGGTACAAAAGAAGGACGACACCTGGAGACTCTGTATTGACTATTGGGTGCTGAATAAGATCATTGCCTAGAATAGGTATCCAATCCCATGGATTGATGACCTTCTGGACTAGCTGAAGGGGGCCAAATATTTTAGCAAGATTGACTCGAAGTCTTGTTATCACCAAGTACTAATCAAACCCTCTGATGTGTGGAAGACTGCCTTCAAATCCAAGGAGGGCCTTTTTGAATGGTTGGTCATGCCTTTTGGATTAATGAATGCCCCCGTAACCTTCATAAGGATGATAGAAGACATACTCTATCCCTTCACCAACTTATTCGTGGTAGTGTATTTCGATGACATCTTGATTTTCAGCTAGAGTTGGGAAGAGTACCTTTCACCATATTTGACAGGTCCTCCAAACCCTACATCAACACAAATTGTGTGCTAATTTGGAGAAATGCGCTTTTGGTATGACCCAGGTTCAATATTTGGGGTACATCAATGATGAGTGGGGCATGCATGTGGACCCACCTAAGATACTAGTTATTTGGGATTGGCCAACCCCAACCATCCTAACAGAGCTCCACAACTTTCTGGGTCTTTCCAATTTCTACTGCAGGTGCATGTTGGGTTTCTCTCATATCACTTGGCCTTTGAGTCAAGTCACCAAGAGCAAAGTGAAAGCATAATTATTTTGGTATACATCCTAACAAAAGGAATTTTATGAGTTGAGGCATCACCTCTGCTTTACACTAGTGCTCACATTACCAGACTTGTAAAAATCATTTAAGATTGAGACAAATGCATTCGACTATGCTATTGTTGAAGTTCTTACCGAGTAGGGGCATCTAGTGGCATATCACAGTGAGACACTTTTAGACACAATACAAAATTATATCACCAATGACAAAGAGATGCATTTCATTATACAAGCTTGCCAACAATGGAAGCATTACATTTTGGGGAAGGGAATGGTCATCCACACAAATCACCGACCCTTGTAGTTCATATAGAAGCAAGGAAAGTTGCAGAATGATTGCCATCAGAAATGGTCTACATACGTGAAATAGTTCCATTTGAATGTTAAGTACAAGAAGGGGAAGACTAGTAGTGTTTCAGACTGGCTCAGCCAACTGTTAGTCATGGCGCTGAAAACTGTGCTCGACTCTTATGGACACGAGACTTTGGAATGACCACATTGTTGCAAGAATGATTAAGAATTCGACACCACATACTAGATGCTCCCAGAAGGTAAGAAGGCTCCATACTTCCACCTCCAGGATGTGCTATTATGCTGCTCGGGACACCTTTATGTACCTTCAAGCGAGCGTTCCAAGATGATTTGGGAGGCACACTATAGTTGAGTCACTAGAAATTTTTGGGTATAAAAGACAATGGAAGTACTGCATAAGTATTTTTATTGGCCAAACCTTCGACAAGAAGTTGGGAAGTACATCAGATCCTGCGCCACCTGCGTTATTGCCAAACCTGCAATCAAGAAGCAAGTCTTGTATACTCCTTTACCTTCTCCTAGTCGTCCCTAGGAATCCATCTCCATGGATTACATGTCAGGCCTTCCTTCTACCGAGAATTGAAACGACTTTTTTTTGTGGTCATCGAAAAATTTGTTGAGATGGCCATTTTGGTGGCCTGCAAGTAGAGTATCTCAGTAGAAGCCACTGCCAAACTCTTATTTGAATGAGTATGGGTACACTTTGGGATCCCATAGTACATTATCTCAGATTAGGACAACCAGTTCCAAGCCTCTAGGCATTGTTGGATACCAAGCTCACTAACTCCACAACCTTTCACCCCCAAACTAATGGCCAAACAAAGGTCGTCATTAGGATGGTCGAGCACATATTTCACATGTACAACTCGAAGCACCCACACACATGGTATGAGAGCCTCCCCTATGTCCAACACAACTATAACAAGGCTCTCCATAGCTCAACTAGACACAACAGGTGGGACTTAGATTATAGCCAAAATGTCCCGTTGATGTTTCCATACCATTTGTAACTACTCAGGAAGATTCAACTCATGTCCAGTTTGAAGCTGACAAGGCTAAAAACTTCATTGATGCATTCAACACATCCACTAGTAGGTCCATGACATACTGGACATAGAAAATGCAAGTACAAGCAACATAATGATCAACATCGAGTGCCACACAAGTTCTAGGTGGGTGACAAAGTTTGGTTACATTTGTAGGAGCACCTTGTTGGGCCGCACCGCAAGCTTCACTTTCTCCAATATGGGACTTACACCATCACCAAGGCTGTAGAGGACAATTATTTCAAGGTCAACATTCCATTGTTCCTTGGCCTACACAAAATATTCGATGTGGACCGGCTACAACCATACTTTCCCCCACTATTGGACACATTCAACGTTGGTGAGAAGTTGATACCAATAGAGATCAACCCAAGCTATATCGAACATGCCACAATTTGTTGGATCATAGGCACACAGATAAATAACACTCGCTAATAGAGGATCCAACTATATCGAGTATTCAAAGTAGGTCAACTCCTTCACCAGGGAAAGTGGCTCACCAGGGACCAGGTTCAACAGAAATTTTCTCACCTCATGGAGGATCTGAATGCAACGTGGACCATTTCTTCGTAAGGGGGGAGGACTGATCTAGGTGGATGTTGGTGGTCACCCACCTATTCCACCTAGAGCTCCATTCGGTTTCATCAGTTTCCTTGATTATAACAACATTTACTATTTTTAGCAGTTTTTTGGGTCCTGAATTTCTACATCTGTTTTGACCTCCTAAATGTCGTTCTTTTAGGTCTACCGTAGGCCCAAAGCCATAGGCAGGGGACTTCTCCAAATCTTGTATTACTCATAGAGTTCTTTCTAGCGAGGTATCATACACGCCAAACAAAAAACATATGACCAAGTTATGACCCTGGGAAGTTGGCTTACCAACTAACCCAAATGAGGCCCACAAACTCTTGGTGACACGTTTATTAGTGCTTTGAAATATTTACAAAGGAAAAAGGGAAAGCACGACTGGTGTTTAGAAATATGAATGCGGCTAGAGTTAGAAATGGGTTATGGCTAGAGTTAAGTATAATACAAGAATGGAATGCAACTAGAGTTGGGTTTTGTAACAAATGAAGGGAAATGTGGAGAATGGCTAGGGTTATGAATGGAAATGGCTTGGAGTTATAAAAATAAAAGATGAATTGGGAGGGGTTTTAGAGAATATGGGAATTTCTCCAAAACAAAAGAATAGGCCTGTCCTTCCTTCTTTAATCTCCAAATGCGAATCACAACAACCTCTTTAAGAAAAAGAACATATAGATGGAAAGATCAATGACGGAAAACCTTGACTTATAAAACTAAAAAAATATTTTCAGTGGTTGTCATGGATAACATTGGCTCCAATGGGGATGTTGCACCCCTGTGGTGTAACAAAGAACCAACAGACTAGTTGCTTGACCATTGGGCTGATCCCATATGAAGACTACATTCAAACCCACTTCACCAAACTGAAAAGAAAACTGCAACATGTAATCTAAAGCTGAAAGAAATAATTTCCCATCAAGCTTATTTATGTCCTACTCTAACATCTGAAAATCCAATTGTTTAATTCAAGCAATATGAAATCTCCAGTACAACCAGTGAAAGAGTAGATTCAATGCCAAGGTTCCTTGACTGTATTCAAGTGGACCATCCACTGACAACTCAAAATAAAAATTGAATCCATCACTTAAGCTAATAAATGGAAGAGACTTCACCTTCGCTGATGAGTGTAATAGACTTACCAAAGGATCTTGATAATCATGAAAAATCACCTTTTCTTGATGAATAATACCATGAGGACTGAATTCATTCATAACTGATGGCCTCTTTTGTCCTATGTCATCAATTTCAAGAGCATCATCAAATAAAAAGACAACAATAGATTTCTTTTCCCTTCCATGTAAATCAACAAAAACATCCATGCATCCTTGAACATATTCAAACATGACATCCATATTGTGTGTATCAAAACTACTCTTTTGCTTAGCAAACGAATCAGATATAGCCTTTGGTAGTTTTGCTTGAGGAATGTCATCTTGATTCTAAACACTAACAACTCCTATACAAACAACTTTATGTATTTCATCCATATCATTTTTATGATCCTCAATCAAAAAAAGTTCTTGTCTAGGTAGACAACTTTTTTCACATGTTACCTCACTGTTCAAAATTTTCATGCATGTATTTTCAACAACTTGATCTTGAGGAGTTTCTTCTTGACATAAAATCTCACAAAAGGAATCATACATTTGACTGTATATAGATTGATAGGGCTGTAAATCTTCATGGATTGCATGAACTATGACTTGACTATCAAATTTATGATCCATTTCATCTTCAACAAAAGAAGAGACATCTACTTGTTAGAAAATGTCTTGATCATCATGAAAACTAGCTTGAGAAGAAAATTCAGAGTTCCTCTAACAACTCCTCATCATCCATACATTCTACATCATCATTAATACTATTGAGATATTGAATGAAACAATTCCAAACATTATAGCAGTCTTGAAACAATGGTGATGAAGGATGAGACTTCCCATGATGTTCAAAAAATATTCTATGGAAATGTTTAAGAGAACACAAGCTTCCTGATGGAAACCCTTCATACCATATTCTAGCTTTGTCTTCAAGGGCAACCATAAACATCTTCATGAAACAATCCTCAAGAAATTCAACACTCAATCTACATACATGTATATGGAATTTAACCAAATGTAAACCAACATCATCTTCCTTTTCATCTTTGAACATGGGAACATGAGTTAACCAATCAACACAAGGCATAGGATTTGGAAAACTATGGATGTGAGACCGATCCATAGGAGTATACCTGACATTTATTATTGTAGTAGAACTCATCTTAGAATTTCTTCAAGCTACTAATCTGTAAGCAGGGGGGTCACCATGAAGCTTTGATCTTCAATATCCTTTAAGAGCGGAGTCTCTAGGGTAATATCACAACCTTCAAAAACTTCTGATTACCTGTTACCCTCAGGAATCAGAAAGAAGAGACCAAAAGAGAATCTCGGAAAAGGAGCTTTTCATCTCCTGACAGATGCACCAAAATGTTACCAATCGGGTTGGAGGGGATTGGGCTGTGTCAAACCTTCAACCTCGGAGTAACTAGTTTAAACTAGCTTTTGATTGGAAGTTAGCCCTTCCAATCTGAGAGTGCTCTCTCAGCATTTTTAGAATGAAGATGGCTAACTTTGGTTTTCTATTTTGATATTTTGAGTGAAAAAGTGTGAGGTTAGTCACCATTGGGCATGGAGTCATTTAAAGTAAAACAACAACAAACAACATACTATTTATGGAAGCTGAAGCAATCTTTGGTTTCCTGAGGTGGGTAAAGGAATTACTATAATCATAAAAAATTGAAAGAAGTTAGAGATGTTTAGCAGATTTCCAAGTAATCAATAAACTATGCACACTAATGTACATTCATGGTAATCACAACAAATTTAAAGAAGTTGGAGCAATAAAACATTGAATTCCAAGTAATCAATACGCTGTGAAAACTAATAAGAAAGAAAGGAGCATGATAGGATGAGATTGAAACCAAATGAATCTCAGGTCAAAACGGAGTCGTTGCAACTGTATTTCTATTAACTAAAAACATATACAACAGTGGTTCTCCCCACCTCGATTCTCTTGTGCAGAGTCGAGAGTCTACATATTTACAGAGAAAGGTCTCTCATTACATATTTGCTACTTGGGCCAAATTCAATCAATAACTATCCGATATGTTCTTATCTATTTAATAAAAACTGAGCTTTCTAAGGGATTTCCTATTACACGGGAATTCAAATACAAATGGGAGTCATGTAGATTGTTATAATAATTAGAAGCACGACTCTGTATTGGTAGAAATTCGAGCGTCTAGCCTTTGAATCTAATGTGTTGCTTCTGAGTGTTTATCCTGCTGGAAGGCATGCTGTGAGTGTAATTACTTTCCCACTGTGTCTCGTGCCCCATTTTCTTGTGTTCCATGCCTTGTTGCCTATTTTCTCTGCGTTCTATTAATTAACTAGGTTGCTGAGAAAAGCTGAGAAATATTCTTGTTGTCTCGTGGAGTGGAAGCGGAATGGATTATGATCTAGGTCATTAATTCGTGTTGTTTTAAGATCGCAATCGCAACACAGGAGGAAGATCTTTAACACTGATTTTTAGCGATTTTCCAATAAGTCAGATGTGATAGTTTATAGAGTGAAATACATAAAAAATCGCATCCCGGGAGGGTCTCACACATTGCAGTCGGCGGTTCGAAAGGACTTTGGTGGAGCGGGATTATGTTTGTGCGATCACTGATTACAATATCGCAATCGGCGGGCAGAGAGTTATCGAAATCGGAAAGGTGAAGGATTTTATGCAATATCGCATCGGCTATCGCAATCGGCGGGTAGATGAAAGTCTTATCACAATTGGGACATCAAAGAGTTTTGCGATATTGCAATCGGTGGTGGGTGTTATCGCAATCAGTGGGCAGGTCTTAATCACAATCAATTATCGGAGCTTTATGTCTTATCGCAATCGACAATGATCGAGGGAAAGGGTTTATGTGATATAACAAGTTGTGATGCGATTTGCGATTGTGATTGTGTAATCAAAATTAGAAAGGGGAGAGGGGGCCGATAGCGAGATAGAGACACGTGGCCTGTGGGCCTGGTTTATGTATCGGGGGCGGTGGGTTTATATAATATTTATATAATATCTATATATATATATAAATCTATATATATATAAATATCTATATATATATAATATAAATATATAAATATATATATAATATATATATATATATATATATATATATATATAATATATATATATAAATATATATATATATATATATATAAATAATAATAATATATATATATATATAATAATATATATATTAAAATGGTTTGCAGCTAGAGTTTTTATATGTAATAAAAATGGGTTTGTATCGCAATCACAATCGGGAAGGGGGATGGGCGAAGGTGTTATGTAAAAGAACGAAGGGAAGGGCCGATTGCGATAAAGATTGTGGGTCCCAACCTCTTAAAAAAGGTTGTGACATGTTTATTAGTGCTTTGAAATATTTACAAAGGAAAAAGGGAAAACATGGCTGGAGTTTGGAAATATGAATGCGGCTAGAGTTAGAAATGGGTTATGGATAGATTTAAGTATAATACAAGAATGGAATGCGGCTAGAGTTGGGTTTTGTAACAAATGAAGGGAAATGTGGAATATTAATAATGGAGGGAAATGTGGTGAACGACTAGGGTTATGAATGGAAATGGCTTAGAGTTATCATAACAAAGGATGAAATGGGATGAGTTTTAGAGAATATGGGAATTTCTCCAAAACAATAGAATAGAATTGTCCTTCCTTCTTTAATCTCCAAATGCGAAGCACAACAACATGTTTTAGAAAAACAACATATAGTGGATATTTCAATGATGGAAAACCTTGACTAATAAGACAAAAAATTTATTTTTAGTGGTTATCATGGATAGCATATATTAGAGCAACAATATCTTAGGGGGAGAACGACTCCAACAATGTTGCTTGAGGACAGGATAAGCCAATAAATGTGATTCAAAGGCTGTGTGGTTTGTGAGTAGGATGCCATTGTGACTAAGATAACTTTCTGAATTGAATTCCACCATAAAAAATACTCATGCATAGGTGTGGATGTTTTCAAAGATGGGAAATCAACTTATATAAATCCCAAAGATGAAATCCTATTAAACTTGCTAATATACCATTATCCTGATAGAATTTCAAGTTTGAGGTTGTCTTGTTGTCAAACCTCACGGGAGAGTATCTAAGAATTGAAAATGATAAGCATGAGACAATGGATGATGTACTGGGTTTGGAATACTTTGTTTACAAAAATGCAAGTCTGGAATGCCTTACGATTGTTATGCAAATAAGAAGGAAATGAACTAAAGTTAAGATCAATGTCTTTGAAGGAAAAAGTGGTATTCAAGAACTCCATAGATAAAGAGAAAAATCTCAAAGGAACAACTAGTACCACTTGCAAAATATATTCAACAAGAAAGTTAGAGTGAAACTAAAAGAATAAAAGGACAAAAACCTTGATTATGTCATGTAAAGAAAGATAAATCATGTGCCAATTTCCTCATGTAGAGAACCATTGATACATGAAATAAATGATCAACAAAAAAAATGATACATTAATGGCAACATCAATTGTTGAAATGCATAGACAAAGGAAGAAACGAACATATACTAAGAGTCTAAAAAGAGAAAAATAATAAACATGTTCATGATATTTATACATAGAGACTGCATCATGGCTACTTATTCAAAATCTTATTTTTGGAGAATCAACTTCTAGAGGGAAAAATACTATATTAAACATGAGTCCAGAGGATATCATCGACTGCAATCAATTAAATTGAATTAATTGGAAACACAATAGTTGGCATTGGGGAAGATAATATTTATACGCAAAACCACCTATATTGATTGTAGGGGGAGATGGAGCCAAGCCTACAACAAATCTGACTCATGAATAGCCATAGCTATTCCTATTTAAAGATTGATAAAGGAACTGTACTAGAGTAGCAACACAAAGATGCATCATCATCAGAGAGTAAAACTAAGGTGACTATGACTGAAGAGAAGAAGCGATGGAGAGATGTAGAATTTGATGATGAGCAGAAGGATGATAAGGTTTTCAAAGCAATGGATATAAGTTCATTAAAGATCGGTGAAGGTGGAAATGAAAGGAAGAATCATCAATGTAGTTGGGACCAATTAATTGAATTGTTGCAAGTGTGATCACTAATTTAGTACAACGGAGCAAATCTATAGAGGTAATATATTTATATCTATGTACCCTAGTTGATGAAATAACTAACTAGCTTGGCGATTACCACAATTACCATAATGATTACAACTATAGGTCAAAAGTGTGGATTACAGGTAAAATAAGATCTACTATGGAGAGCGATACATTTGGGGAAGCTTTAAGTTTTGAGTTGAAAAGAGGCACCCTCGTTGGAACCATTAGCATATCAAGATTTTGTTTCATGGAGGTTTGATTCACTAGTAATGAAGATCTTCAAGAGAATGAGGGATTCAAGACGTTACAAATGGGAACCTGTACATACAGAATCAACGTAGCAGCGTGTTAAATTGGTCTTGGCAGCGTAGTCGCATGAACACGTGTCATAGGTAGTGCACAAGTGCTAGTGATGTGTTACATTAATGAATTCCCAAACAATTTTAATATGAAAATGGAATAGTGATGCAGAGGTATGCCAATACACATGAAGCAGATCACAACTGTGATGCGCTACAACTGTAGTAGACCAGACCCGTGATGCATTGCACTTAGAGCAAGCCAACAACATAGGCAACAATCTATTGACATGTTGACGAGCTTGAGGTGGACAAAGAGATATTCATTGGCATAATAGAAGGAAAAGATACCAAAAGAACATTACATAGATGTGTTATAATTAGAAGATGCCAGAGGTATGCAAAAATGGGGATGTTACAAATTGGACACGATCATTTGTTGAATGGAACATTATTTAGACTATTAGAATTGTGTCGCAGGTTCTTACCTGGATTATTGATTACACAATATGTAGTATAAGGTGCCAGAGAGAAACCGTTGTTTACTTCATGCATTTATTTTGAGGATACAAAAGAGTGCCAAATATATTGCATTAAAAGTGTGATAATAGAAGGGTGTGAGAAAAATGTGACGAGGATCCCAAAGAATGATGTGTGTGTTCAGAGCTAGAGTGAATTGGAAATGATGCCCAGGTCTATAGCGTGATTATAAATTTATAATACTCAGGTGGATGGTAAATCGATGGGAAGTAGTGTTCTCAGTGTAAACATTTCATTTCTTGAAGCAAAAATGTGTTAATTTTTGTCTCTATTTCGAGTTTGCAATTATTTTTCAATTTAGTTGAAGATGGTCAACACAGAGGATATCCAAACCATTTTTTGTGATAATGGAATTGGAATGATCAAGGCTATTTTTTTTTAATCTTATCTTCATTGATCCAATCTTGGAAAGCATCAAGCTATATGTTATGAAACCAACTCACAAAAAGATAGAAAAGAGAGATAAACGCCTTAGAATTCAGCCTCTTCGAGGAGGCAACCTCCTTTACATTACACAAATGAACAATTTATAGATTTTAACCCCGTACAAAAATTACCTGCATACGAATTCTAAATCACAGGAAAAATAAAAATGAGAGAGCATAACACATAAAACACATATACACAGAGATTTCCCATTGGATCCCAAAACTGGGACTACCAGCTTGATTTTTCAT
>APFE031263713.1:20054-38754 GCA_000404065.3 Pinus taeda | reverse complement strand
CCCAACACTACCAAGTTCTTCGTTGCTACAGCTGCTCCCTCTAAACTAGTAGACTTCCCCTGCTTTCTTATGCAGAACCTGCTTTGAAGACATGTTCTTTCCCACCATACTCTGCGAGCTTTGCTCCTCTTCATCACCCTGCTGGTCAGCCCAACTAGCAACTAGCTTAGACTGAATCTGAGATACCAGCTAAACCTCCATCTTGAGAGCTCTATCCTACTCTCGCTCAACCATCACTTCTCTCCTCTGTGCACTACCTACGTTGTTGCTTAAGGGTGCACCTGTCTCTACCTTCAACTTGTAAAGATTCTTCACCCTCACACATATCTGCTTCTTACATCTAGAAGCTTGCACCCTGTCTCTACCTTCAACTTGTAAAGATTCTTCACCCTCACACATATCTGCTTCTTACATCTAGAAGCTAAGTGTTGGAGGTACGCCTTACCTCTGCTGAAGATGATATCATATCCCTAGTCCTCAAGGGTGGCTATTGAAACAAGATTCTGCCTCAATCCTGGAACATAAAGAACATCTCTAAGACATGTGGAAGGAAGCCCCTAAATCAATATACCCCATACTATTATCTACTGAGTTTTCCATGCAAACTATCAATGATAAATCCTTCTCGAACTGGGCAAAAAATTTCATCTACCTTTGTTGATGCAACAGCATGATCCTTCCAATGCCCTTCTTCTTACTAGGACACTTAGAAGCATAGTGTCCAAACTCATGGCAATGGAAGCACTTGATCTTACTTAGATCCTTCTTCTTGCCCTCTCATTAGACCCAGCCTCTCCTTGGCCCTTCTTGCCCTTAGCCTTGCTACCCTTGCCTACCAAGACACAATTCTCTTCATCCCCTATCATGATTGATCTTCCTTCTATGGTTCCTCTCCTGATCTCTTCCTATATGCAATCAATCCAAAACCTTTCCCACTTTGGGAAGTTCTCTCTCCCACTAATAGCATCCTGGAACTCTTTCCATGACTTGTAGTCCAAGTAAGGCAAAACTCACAAGATCATGATCAGATACAACCTTTCCCACCCCACCTAGTTCATCTCATATCTGAGTGAACCTTGACAAATATGGGATGATGGGCTCATCCTTGCTCATCTGGATACTCCTCAGCTTCTCCTTAAGAGCAAGCTTCCTGGTATCACCGATACTCTAATACAACTTCAAGATTGTATCGTACATCTCATGCGTTGTCTTCTTCTCATGGATATGAGGCACTATATGATCTTTGACCCCTTCAAAATGATCCTCTTTGCCTTGATATCATTCTTATTATGTTGGGCCAAATGCTGGACATCTTGAGGTGGTAGTATTGCCTACTTAATGTACTCTCCCACCCCATTATCTTCCAGCACTATCGTGATCCTCTCTTTCCAAGCTATGAAGTTCGATGCACCCTCTAGACAATGATCTGCTCTCAACCCTTGGTAAGCAATCTTGCTTCCCCTAAGAGCTCTCTAAAAAACTTGAGTCCTTCACAAGAAGCTATACTTAGGGCTCAAATAGTTCAACCTCTTCTAGCAAACCTAATAGTCCTTCACGGGTTTGCACTTGGGGCTCCTTTTGACACCTGCTAGCAGCCCTCTTCACTGCTCTTAAGATGTCAAACAACCTATCCAACCTAGGCTCAACACCTAGCATCCATCAATCACAAGAGAGACAAACACATACCTATTTCAAGACGTTATCAGTTGCCTTGAAAACTCCTTGTGCATGTATTGAGGTGATCTGCTCACTGGTTAGAGCTTATGTACCTGCTCTAACATACGCTCTTCAACCTCCTCCACAACCTGGTAAAACCTTCTCCAATCCTCAGCACAGGTGCCTTGACTAATGTTGCTTCCCTCCAACAAGTTCCATGAACCTTTGGCCCTACAAAAAAGGTGCCTTCAATCCTCTACACTTTGAGACTGAGGCTCAGCCTCCTACAAGGGACCAGACTTTTGCAACCTTGAATTTCAAAGACATATAACAAAACATGCCCAAATTTTCTCATTCTCATCTCAGCTAGCCTCGCTCCTACCTTGGCAAATCAGATCACGAGAAAGAGAAACAAACTTGACCCTTTTCTCTACTTTAGATGCTCCTGTAGAATGTGGCTACCTTGATGAGATGCACTTGTGACAATCTTAATTCTATTCCAAAAGCTTTGATACTATCTAAAATTTCCACGAAATTCTAATATGTTGATAAGAACAATCTGAAAACACTTTCTTTTCTTACAAATACATAATTTCTCTACTCAATTTGGAACAGAACTAGAAACAGAAATAAAACACAGTCACACAATTCAAGACAATTTTTTTACTAGGGAACCCAATTGGGAAAACCCTCTACTTGACCAGAATTTTATTGATAGCAAAATTGAGCAATTGATCTCTTACAATACACTTTTACAATAGAGAATACAACCTTTTCTCAAACTTAAACTAAGCTTGAAAATGTGAAATTTCGAGAAACCCCCGAATCACTACTACAACAACTGATATTACTTCTACTTGTTAATTCATGCAAGTTATTTGCTATGTTCTACTGTAAATATTACAATTGCAACCTTCACAACTTAAAATAATATGCGGAAACAAGAACTAAGCAAGAAAGAAATAACACACAAGTGACACCATTATTTTTGGACCAATGTCCCCGGAAAAACCCAATGTGGGAAAACCGGTGCCGCAGTTGAGGACTTGTATTATTAAGCAGTAATTTCTAAGTGAAATTCTTCAGAGGCCTAAACTGGCAATCCTATACAAAGATCTAACTAGACAAAAAGATAGTGAGATGATCTCACCCTATCACTGGAAAATCCGGCACTAATCTGCACTAGAGGTAAGCCTCTACGTTGCCTCTGTGCAATACTGCATCACTGCTTCTAGGGACTGCATTGTACCTCCTCTGATCCTCTGTTGGCTGGAAACTTTGGCCCTCTATCCTCCCGGTCTCACACCCCGACTCCGACACTTGGTCCCGATTGTTCCTTGGCAAAATTTCAGACACCCTCTGAAGCTCTGCGCTGCCACAGCGTAGCTCTGCGTAGCCCTGCGTCAGCCTCTCTGGATGTCTTTTTGCCCTCTGCCTTGTACTCTCTAGCTCATGAAAACTTCCTTTGGAAATTATCTCTACCCCTCACTGCAAGGAATCTCCTCGATCATTTCTCTAGCAACTACTGCACTGCCCTCTCTGAGAACTTCGATATCTCGATCTCTCTCTCTCGACGTTTTTTTCCAAATTCCCATCAAGCCGCCTCTTATAATCTTCTCATTGAGAACCAACGGCCCAGATTCGATTCTAATCAATGGCTAAGATCATTTTGGCTTGATCCTCATCTTCTTCTAGAAGTTTCACCCCCAGTTTAATTAATACCCTTTAATTAGTTTAATTTCATAAGTTTAGACTTAGGCCTCCACTAAAAATAATTAATTATTTTAATAAAGCCTTTACCAGTTGGAATTTCCCAAAATGATTTCTGAGTATTCTGGAATACATGTGTCCAAGCCTCCCTGCAAATTTTGAGGCTTAGAGCACACCTGATGCTACCAAAAATCAACACTCCCTCTTAGCGAGGAATGTGCTCTAGTAATGCAATCTGTTGAGGCATCACCCTTTTCTGTAACATCTCCCTCTGCGTTGTTGATGTCTGAGATCACTGCACACCAACTACTGCGCAAATGCTACATTTCTACTACTGTTGACCCTGCCACTGCCAACACTGCATTTGTACTACATCCCTTGTAAATGTTGCATCTATGTTGTTGTTGTCCCTATCACTGCCAATGTTGCATCTGCACTACAACCTTCTCCAACTGTTGTTGTTGCTGCAACAATGGAAAAACATCCAACGTACTGAACCAAAGTATTCAGTGTGATGCATTTGTTGCTGGAGTTCTGACTGTTGCTAGTCTCTACGTTGTGTCATTGAATCCACTGCGTTGTTGTTGACTCTGCTCTATGCCAACTACACTGCTACCAACACTAGCTCTGCGTTGTTCAGACTTTGGCGCTCCTACCCACTGCAACCATCACTCCGACACTCCTCTACACCAACTGACCCTGGTCCATCCTGCTATTTCTTATATGGGCTCTCGTAGCAAGGTATTGATCCAAGTGGTGGACTCCTCAAGGATCCTGCCCATCTGCAATTCTTCCGAACTACAGTACTAGTTCACCCCACCTCTTCCCTAGAGGTATCTGCGCAATCATGGCAAAATATGATATACTCATACTGCGTCTATTACTGCTCTGTTGATGCTTCTGCTCTACTATTGCAACTACTGCAATAATGAGTCTAATCTTCCTGAATCCAAAAGTACTAGCCTCCATAGAGCTGCTCCCTTTGAAACTAGACTCCCTCTGAGTCTCAATCTCCCTATGGGAAATCTCTCTACTCCCTCCCAACAACTCACACAGTCCCCCTGCACTGGAAACTGGACTGTGAATCTTTGCACTAGGAATCTCATGGCTAGAACTGCACCTGCATACTGTAACTGGGCAATTCTCACTGCCTGTGTCACTGCAACTAGTTCTGCAACTGTCTTCCAGAAAGTAGTTGCAACCAATGTTTTAAAACTCCGACTCCGACTCCGACTCGGCCGATGGTCGACTCCGACTCCGACTCGATATCGACTCGGCCGGCTTGATTTCAATGACTCGGTCGTTGTAAAAAATACATTAAATATTTATTTTTTATAAAAACACATAATTTTAAAGATTTTCATTCATATTTCCAAACACACAGCATTAGAATATAGATAGAAGACAACATATGATCAAAGTAGACTCATGAATATATCCATTATATCAAAATGGCACCAGTGCAATGTCCCAGTACCTAAACACGAGGATGATATAGAGATCAAAACAAAACACATAACCAAGGACGCTATAAATGGCCTCTACAACAAAAGCTGTGACCAGTACTACGGGCTACTGCTAGAGTTGCCAACATCATCTGGCTCAGTGTTACTTGGGAGCAGGAGCGAAAGTGGGGAGCGAGAGCAAAAACGGGAGCGGGAGCGACATTTTCAGAAGCTCCTAGTTTGGGAGTGAATCCCAGAGGAGTTCGACAACCAATGTCACTAACATCAAGGTACATAGAGGGATTGGTGCTCTTGATTATATACGAGTTCCATACCCTAATACATGACAAAATTCAATGGAAACATTGCAATCCTCCAATCCTAAAATCCTGAAAAACTGATAAGTCCGCTGGATTTTGAATGAAATCTAAAATTCTACTTTCTCCATATGAAATCCAATGAGGCTGGAACCACTCTCAAACATCCCGAGTCATTTCATGGTAATGTTAAGAATTTAAGTAAAAAATGAGACATTCTCCTTAATCTTCATTTTCATCCTTTTACTTTAAGAATTTAACATTACCATGAAATTTGAATAGCATATCAATACTAGGAGAGGGGAATGGACCCCAAATAGCATTTAACTAATTTAGAAAACACTTTGGAGTCCCCAACACTCAGCTAACAGTTTAAATTTATTTTTTAAATATGAAAAATCGCATTTTTTTGGGGTTACAGGCCACATTCATTGACTCGGCCGAGTTATTGCAGAACCGGCCGAGTTGACCGAGTCATGACTAACTCGGCCTAGTCATGCCATAACTCGGCCGAGTCAGTCATGACTCGGCCTCCCATTCCGTTTTTTCTGCCGGGTCACAAAAAATCCCGACGACTCGGATCAACTCAGCCATTTCGGATTCGATTCGGCCGTTTTTTAAAACATTGGTTGCAACTAGCTATGCAATTGTCATTTGAATGACTAGTTGCATCTGCTGACACTGTGATCCTCCTGCCACTGATTTTGTTGGGCTCTTGTAGCAAGGATTTTGATCTATGTGAAAAATCTGCAGCAACTGGATCTAATTTGTTCCTCTTCCATAGATCTTGCCCATTTGTGGCCATCTCTACAAATGTTGAATTGCTCCCTCTCTCCTTTGCATAGCTGCTAGGCTGGCCTACGCACTCCTCGCTGTTGTTGCTCAGCAACTGAGAAATAGAATTCTTTGGCTCGGAATTCACTGAGGAAGAAATTCCCTCAAAAAGTGCCTCCTTCCTTCTTCTGACGTTTTTCAGCCCCAGTAACTACTGCAAAAAACTGCGTCTCACCAGAAAATTGCTCTGCACTGAATTTTTTGCCGTGCTGTTCTCTCTGCCACTGACAATTTTCGATCTGGAAATCTTACCTCTCTGTTGATTGTTGTGGACATGACATCAAGGTAAGTGGAATCAACGCAGAATGACAAGAAAGAGAGGAAAATAATGATGAATAATTACGCTTATATTGTGATATGGAGTACAAAAATCAGATTAGGTAGCACTCTGCTTGCCCAGAAAATGATGATGATAAGAGACAAGAAATTCTATCTATACCCTAGGTAGAGCTACCAAAACCCCAAGGATGTAACTTTTGAAAGGATGTAAAATTACTTCAAATTAACCCGTGACTAAGTCAATTAAGTAGTGACCTATTCTTGACTGAATTATGAACAGTAAGCTACTGAGCCAAAACATATAATGTGGCCAGGGTAAAAACTGATATTCAGGAATCAGAATAAATTATTTTAAGATTGCTAGAAGAGGGTAATGCCGTGGCAGTGTTATTATGTTCAGGCTGCTTAACTAAGACTCTTTGTAAATAATTTTGCAGTATTTCCGACATGATTCTGCTTGGAAATTCTGTAAAGGCTAAATAGCCATTTCATACAGGCTGACATTTCAAACAACATTTAACTAACTCAGCAGGAAAAGAATAAATTGAAGTTACACCGACTGCAACTCTTCAAGTAACCACCCAAAGGGGTTGGATCCAATGGTGGAAAGCAAGAAGTTTTTCACCATTGGGCAAGATTCAAATCCCATGAGGGCCAAACCTGAAGCCATGAGGGCACCTTGAGGTAGTGATCAGACATGTGGTTGCACCCAAACAGATTATATTAAATGCTCTAATGACCCGTGCACAATGCACATAAAAGTGAATCAAAGCCTACCGCCATGTCCTTCAAAATTTAATTTAAAGTCTATTAGATTTAACTCAGGTGATTGGGAGGAATGATTGCTACCCTCCCCACGCAGGTTCAATTCCCACAAGTGACATTTTGAGCTCATATTAGCTATATTTTTGTAATGGGTTTGCGCCTTCTTGTTAAACAGCCTTCAGCCATGAAAAATGTCTTACCTTTGCCGACAGGCTGTTGGGTAGGGTGCTTGGTTACTTTAACCTTACCCAGAATATTTGCAACAACAAACCCCTGGTATAGTGGAAAATAGCCCAATTCCATTTAGAAAATCAAGTTTATTTAACAAAGAGAGTAAAATTGCCTAAAAATTGACAAAATCCTACAGATTTCATTGCTCTCTTTAAGCAACTCCTGAGGATATTTTCATTTACACTTCATGCTGATTTAGCTACTTTACTTCAATTCAATGTAAAAGACAAAACTGTCAGACTCAGACTCAGCATACCTGAAAGAACAAGAAAAACTTCGCAAATAAATAAAACAAAACAAAAATTAAAACATGGCAAATTTTGTCTAAAGCTGAATCTCAGCCAAGTCAGGCAAGTTTGCACTGAGTCTCAGCCGAGCCTGAGCCAAGTTTGAGCGATTCAGACAAGTCTGGCAAGTTTGCACTGAGTCTCAGCTGAGCCTGAGCCAAGTTTGAGCCAAGTCCAACCCAAGTCTAGCCAAGTTTGCCAAGTCTGCCTGAGTGGAGATAATGAGTATGAGCCAAGTGATAGGCTCACTGTGACTCAGGAAGACTCATAGTGACGCATGAGTCTCCAACATGT
The DNA here is from genome assembly GCA_000404065.3 of Pinus taeda. Taxonomy (NCBI): domain Eukaryota; kingdom Viridiplantae; phylum Streptophyta; class Pinopsida; order Pinales; family Pinaceae; genus Pinus; species Pinus taeda. The sequence goes on along the minus strand of APFE031263713.1, from coordinate 30,936 downwards.
CAAACTTCACTGCCAAAAATCCCAGCCTCTAAGAAATAGTAATTAAAAATTAAAAGGTTGAAGAATAACATACTTAAGCAAATACAACCATTTTTGTAGTCATTTGGATGCAAAGGAACAAATGAGATAAAAATAACCAGAGGTGGAAAGAAAGTACAGTTGCGGACTCGCATAAAGTTACCTTCAAAATTTCAGTCCTGAAATTCTCAATGGCAGTGCCAATAAGACAATTGCTCCATACTACCAACAAGATTCAGCAAATAAGAAGTGGCTTATGCTATTACTTTAATTATCAATATCACCCTGGTCACCAACATGTGTACAAACACAACAAGAAATTTCCTCAAGTGGAAGGACAAGCTAAAGAAGAGGTTGAGAATGTCATTGAAGAGCCTCCCAATTAAAAAGAATCAGACCGCCACTAGGATCACCTCGACGTTGCAGACCCAAAACTTTCCCTTTCTAATATGAATGGTTTCACCATCTGACAACCTCACCAGAAATGTCAAGATGTTTCTTAGTGTTAAGGATCCAGTCACAAAAGCAACCCACAAATTTAAACTTTCATATCTTTCTATAATTGCAGCCACAACTCAAGAGATTCATCCACAAGGAGACAATTACCATAATGTCAGATACAGATCCCTCCAAGGCCCATTGTTCAGCCAACACCTTAATCTCAAAACAATCATCTCCAAGCACCTTTCCAACATCCAAGTCTCCCCATTACCAGGGTATGGCTCACACTATTGAGCTCGTCCCTAGCCATCACATGGACACAAAAATAAAACAGTGACTGGATGCTTAGTGCAACAACTCCTTTTGATATAAAAGCCACACACCCTCACAAGGCACATATGTTGCTCTAGGCATTCTCACCTACAAGATAGATGACCACATCTATCACTATATCAATTACCTTGGGCTTAATAGTATTACCCTCAAGAATAAATTCCATATCATGGCATCCTTAACGAACATCATGGCACCTCCTACTTCTCAAAAATTGATATATGCTATGGTTATTATGGAATTTTAACATGTCCTTCTTATAGTCAAAAAATAACCTTTTATGCTCATCTCAGCCTCGTTTATGGACCTACAGCCTTTCAAACCACTATAAACAAAGTCACCCATCACCCCATAAGTCTGTTCATGTTTTCGTCAATCTTATTTTTGTTAATAGCAACACCTAGCCCCTACATCTTCAACATATTGGTTGTGTCCTCTCCTTTATTTGCCAAGCAATCAATGTGCTCCTTTGGCCATTATAAGATTGAATAAGTGGACCACCTCATATCTACCAATGGGTTTAAGGTGGATCAAACTAATGTTCAAGCTATCTCCAAGCTTCAAGGGTTTTGGGGGCTCATAGAATAGAACCAACATTTTGGCCACCATTACTCAAAACTCGCTATCCTACTCAGAAAACTACATAAACAAGATATCTTTTCTTTGTCAATTCAAGTCAAACGTTGTTCTGATAATCATAAGATCATGGTGTCTACTCAAGTGCTTCACAACCATAACTTCTCCTTACCATTCTAAATCAAAATTCAAAACAAAAATCCTCAAGGAATGATCTGTCTCTCAAGGCCATACAAGGATACTCCAAACATATCACAATGTTTAGCATTCGTTTCACTAGAGCAAGCTAAAAATGTCGACAAATTTGTCTTGAAATGTTACACAATTGAAAAGGAGAAAATTTAAAATGAAAGCTTTCATATGGATTTCTTTCCAGGACTACCAATTGAAGGAAAGACACCACCTTTGTACTAGATAAGTTGACCAAATATGCAAATTTCTTGTTCATATAATCCCCCCTCACAACAACCCAAGAGGCTGATCTCTTCGTTTAAATAAACGATAGGTTACATGGGCGGTACACACTCTTTTTTCATGCACAGCTCTTGATAAGTACTTGGATGTTAAAGGGTCCTGAAGTAGACTCTTTTCAAAACAGCTTCATCTAAATTGCATTTGGCAAAACAATGAATTATGTGACATGACAACCAGAGCCCACTGTGAATAGTGTTACTTCATTACCTTGCAAAATCAATTATATAGCCTCTTAAATAAAAGGCTTTGATATGTTCACAACCTATTACAAACTGGGGAAAGCAAAATGATGTGATCTAAGAACATTACAAGTCTATGAAAATAAAATGCTCTTCCAAAATTATGCAGCTCAAAAATTATGGTCTGAATTCCATCCTCAAAAGGAACATCTAGGAAAGCAAACCAATTCCATACATGATTCAATGGATGAAGTGATCATTTTCATAAAAAGAACATCGTGAAAATTGCGTAGATTACAAGCCATCTGTTTTTCCATTGAGAGGCATTGGCATTTACATATATTAAAAAATAAAAGCAATCCAATTTCCACTAAAATTAATACTAAAGTTCTGAGTCACCATTCTTGTACCATGCACCAGTTAAGAATTTACTTATTTCCATTCCCTTCAGGCCCAGTGTTAGGCAATTAGAAAATTAGATTGCTCCCTTAAATTGTAACATTACGCTTTAATAGATAAATTAAAATAAACTCTAAAACGCAATTTATGTTTAACCTTTAAAGTCACCTAATGGTCATGTTGCAAAATGCTGATTGTTATACAAGAGGTTCATAAAACGACATAGAGTACACCCTGCAACCCCGAGACACGATTGACATGTCCATTTGAACTTAGGATGAGCAATTAAATACAACTTATAATGATCGAGATGAAAAGTTGGAGAGAGAAGATGTATTAATACCTAGGAAGAGCTACCGAACCCAAAGAAGTTACCTTTTAGGACGACTAATCTTTGATTAAGTGGTGACTTTTACTTGACTGAATTGCATTTGTCAATGTGCTTTACCAAACATAAGTTGTGGCCAGGGGTAAAACACAAATGCTTCAGAACAAACTGAGTTAACATTACTAAAATAGAATAGAGTAACTCAAAGTAACGGTAATTTCAATCATACTGCTTGACTAAGATTCTTTGGGAAAGGTTTTTCAGCATTCCATAAATGGTTCTGCTTCGCACTTCTAGAATGAATAAACAGCTATTTCACAGAGGTACGATATATTGACCAAACAGGAAAAACAGTAAATTGAGGCAACGTTAACTGGAATTCTTAAAGCATCTTACCAGATATGAATACTTAGTCAAACTTCAGCTGAGTCTAACCTTAAACCCGAAGAATTTAAGGAAAAAGTGTATAGTGGGAAATGGCCAAATTCTGACATAATGGTAACTGGAATTAAAGAATTTAAAATAATTCAACGAAAATATCTTTATTTAACGAGGGGTGTAAAATTTCCCAAAGATTGACAAAACCCTAAAGAGTTTAAGTGCTCTCTTTAAAAGGCTCTAAGGATCTTTCTAGTTACACCTGAATTTATTCAGATTCTGCTATTTAATTTAATTCAATCCAAAAATGCTAGCCGGTAGGAAATAATACTCAAAAGACCAATAGTGAAGAAGAATATCATACCTAGACAGATATGGCCGTTGCTGTAGATGTGAGGATGCAAAGGAGCAGGGGGGACGAAAATAACCTGCAGTGCATAAAAAAGTCAATTGCGGTCAAAAATCAAGATGCCATGAAATAAATATAAATGACACAAAATAAGACGAAATAACCATAACCTGAGGGGCTTCCATGGGATAATGCTCCGGAAAATCAACTTGCAGTTGATAGGACTCATTGGAATATAAAGTGCCCGGTGCACCATTCACTTCAATAATCCACCTACGCATACACATACATTTAAATTCTCAAACACCTCCAAGCATACAGAAGGAAAAGAAAGAAACAAATTTCACTTGCACTGTTAAAAAGGAGCAGAAACCTTTGCAGACTATCTGTGACTTTGTGCTTGAATCCGACTGGGGGGTTAACCTGCCACTCTACCAGCTCCTTCTGAAGCCTGTTGCAAGCTATCTTGCTCAGGCCCTGAATATCGAGAATATAAAACGTTAAAATCCAATCAATCGATGATTGTATCTGAAAAATGGGAAAAGAAATAATTGAAGTGGCAAACCTTGCGAGTAGTGGAGGTACTGCTGCTGATGGTGGCATTGGCCATTGTAATTCGCAGTGCAAATGGAATAACGGAGTACGATTGAGGAGAGAGTATCCCTAGATATGAAACTGCAGAGCCTCTCGACGCCCAAGCTAGACAAATGTAAATTACTCCATGGCTTGCGCTCACACAGAAGAGAAAGAACAAATCGATCTTGCTTCGCTCTCAAGCCAAAAGCTCAGCTCTGATTAATTATGCTTTCAGAATGGATTATTCTTCAGATATACATGGGGACATGGGCAATTAAACTGCTGGGTTCTACTCTTAACCCAAGTTTGACCCACGTAACGTCACACAGCAAGTTGGCGTGGGTTCCACGCAGTTTCTCCGCAGCCCGGATCGCTAGACTTAAAAGTGACTTCAATTTTTACAATTTATTTTAATTTTTATAACCTTACTATTTCAGAATTTATTTTAGCTTTATTATAACCCTCAAATTTTATTTTTATTTTATTTTAGTTCTATGGATTTTAAGTGAAGTCGGTTCGAGAAAAGGTCGAGGGTGAGGTATTGTGAACCTAAACCCTACAAGCTGACCCATCACAATCTTGACAAACGAAATTTATTTTAAAAAATTTAGATACACTACAAAATGACGATGTCGACCAAGGTTATGATAGAAAAAGCAATCAGATTGGGTATCCGGTATCGATTAAGGTTGTTTTATTTTATGTTCTTTTGGACAAAGAGTTGTGTGTTTTTCAATATATTTTAATTGTTTTAAAATAATAGTTTAGTTTTTTTTTGATAAATTATATTTTTTCAATAAATTTTATGGATTAATCATTGTAGAGGTATAAAGGAATTTCGAAATGGGGAATGTGGAAAGCAATAATCAAGTGAAATATATGGATAATGAAATATAATCAAAATTTGTGTTTCTATGTATCTTATAAAGAATGTAGTACGAGTTTAAATTTAAAAAGAAAGTTACACTAACATAAATGTCTGAGAATAATGGCAATCCTTGTAAGTAGAAGGTACATAATAGAGGAGTTCAATTTCTTTGGGGTTTTTTAAAAGGCTTGAAATAAATTCTAAACATAAATGAAAGTGCGTAAGTGTTGGGAGGAGGCGTTCAATGATGTTGAAAGTGTCTATTTTAACAGAAAGGGTGAAAAATAAATGATGACATTTGATCTTGGTAGAGAGTCTATGATGGATTCTAACTCGTTTGAAAGGAGGAAAAAGTCCTTTATTGTTGCAGCCAAGAGTTTAGCTACAATATCATCGAAAGAAATGGTACTTTCTAGATGGCTGGTATGGTCATACAATTCAAGACAGAGTACATAGTAGTAGTCACATTCAAGGAAGGTATCATTGCATTTCATGCAATGCCACATGTTTTCTAATTGTTGGACAACATTTTCCATGCATTTCATCCCATCAATGTGAAGGGGGCATGCAAGGAAGTAAAATTATTCCATGTTAATTATTGTAGTAGTAGCACAGACGACAATCCAGGGAGATTTCTTGGAGTGGGACATTGCAACAAGTTTATCGATTTTTTTATTTTGAGGGGCCTATTAGAGACACCTGTGTATTTTTGACTCAGTGAAGGCAAGGATGCATTGGAACCTCTTTCATGAAACCATTGTTGGAACTAATGTGTTTCGACAATATTTGTGTTTATAAGAAGGAAAGGAGTGGGGATAGTTCCAATAGTCCTTCCATTTAACTCGATGACATGATCCCCTTTGATTAGAAGGAACGAGTGGATTGTGAGTTGCCAAGGCCAAAAATTCCATCCCCTTCAGCATGGCAGTGCACACCCCATAACGTGACATCTATGATGCAACCTAACATGTCATAGAAGGCGATAGTTTTTTTGGTATTTTGTAAGCCATAATGTTGGCATATGATGGATGTAAGAGAATTTGATCTAACAACACTAACAACGTCAACAATTGAGTTTATAGTTGCAATGTTGAGTGAACTTATTGACGTGAAATGAAAGTAGTGGGAAGGAATCCACTAATCATGTGACATCCCCTCCCAGGTCTACCCAAAGTAACCATGCCAATCAGGGTAAACATGAGAAGAGAGGCTACTATGATCAGATTCGGCCTCCTATGTCACCTTAAGGAAGTGGAATAGACGGAACATCACATATAGTCTTCCAACATCATCAATAAACCCCTCAAGAGACAAGTCAGCCACTCAGACAGCTTGTCCCTCGGTCCCACTATTATTCTGCAGCTCTTAAGCCATAGTCACTCTAATGCTATGGGCAAGGGAGAGACCAGAAACCCAAACTCACTCTCACAGGCCTGCCTGCAAGCGACTGTGGTCCAAAATTTCTATTTTTGTGCCAGCGACCCCGGGATTGAAGCCATTTTTCTATCCCAGAACCCTGACCTCTGCCCAAAACTTGTTGTAACTTCCAAAATTCATCAAAAACATGATAACAATGTTGATCAATCAAAAATCACCCTCGGGACTAGGCCTTAGCATCCCCAATTGGGACTGGCATTCTGTCAAACACTTAACATCAATGCAACCTACAAATCTAGGATACAAGACAAAGCATGAATGACTTAAACAACTTATGAAACATCATCAGAAGGGTCTCCTCCTTCTCCATTGAACTACTAATTCATCAATTAGGTCTTGCATCCATCCATTTAACAGTTACAAGTAAATATATGACATAACCATGACATAAACTAGTCATTCAACCATGCTTATAACGAGCATTAAACCATGTAAATATCAGAGATATGACAGCATTAAATCCACATATAAATCAGTGCAAAAGTAAGAGAACTTAGCTTTTATTAATCATAGGCAAACCTAACTAGGTTCGGGACTTCCACATACCACCCGACCATAGACATGGTTGAACCAAATCTCTCTTTCAGCCAGTCACCCCCATGCCATATTCCAAGCATGAATGTGGGATCTCATAGAACAACCTCCACCCTCATCAAACTATGATCACACCAAAATCAGTGCTCTGATCACAACCAAACAGAACTTGGAATACCATCCGGAATCCATCATTATCCTTGAGGAATTTTCTATCTCCCTGTCTCTCAGGCTTTACCGTAATCCAAACCCGAATCACTAAGCCCTAAACTGAGACTGCTCCCTCGGGATTTACCATGTATCGTACCAAAACCAGTCAAGGGATTCCTAGGCCTTTGGGAATGAACCTTAAGACCATCTTTGCCACGAATTCTGAAATCCATTGGCAAACCAAAGCTCACAAACCAAAATAAACATACCAACATACCTTGGCATCCAAAAAAGGCTAGGCTAGGTTGAAATCCACTGCCATAACTTGGCAAAACCATGCCACCGACAACAAGAGAACCATACACCAACATGCAAAGCCATGCATGTCCAAACCAGCTAGGAAATCACACATGCAAAAGGTTACCTGCAAGTATTCCTGCTGAAGTTGTTTGATCCTGCTTTCCTTTCCTTGATCCTTGCTTGATTTTCCTTTCATTTCCTTGTGTTTCCTTCCTTTTCTCCAAAACTAGAGTGCTCCAAGAAAATTCTAAGTGACCAAGAGTGAGAGAAAGAGTGAATAATGAGAGAGCTCCCAAGCTAAGACTAACAAAAGGTCACCAACTAATCCTTATAAACCTTTTTATGAATGAGGCCTCTATTTTCTTCACTTTCCATTATTTTCCTTCAATTTCCTCCTCACATGCAACCTGTCACCTTTCACCTTACTTTTCTCCTAATTTCCTTTACTTTCGTAAATAAAAGTGCCAAAAATGCATTTTTGCCTTTAATGCCTTTGCCTTAGCCTTTGCCAATTTTCCTTAGCCAAAACACACATCCAGCGATGCCCACTAGGATATATTTGCCCAACATTCAGCTTGGAATAAGTGTCCCTTAATCGTGGTCTTATTTTGCCTTTATTAACTTTTATTACATGAACTTTTCACCAAGGCTATTATAGAACCCTCCCCCTTGGGGAACACTATCCTCGGTGTTAAACCACACCATGACCTCATCAAAACCGTTGAAAAACAAACATACTGCCTATGTAGCTTTATAACATAGCTCGCTGTCGTATTTACAATGAAATACTTTCTCAAAAGCAAAACATCAAGATAACATCACAATATAATAACCATACTGCATACTGGAGCTTTATAACACATCTCTTTACGGTATTTATATCTATATACATATACATATAAGAAAACATCAGCAAAACATATGCCAAACATAAACCAACAGCAAACCAAATTGCTTTGCCTCAACCGGCAAACAATGAAGGATATAGGGCTCGCATCTGATCTGCCATCTCCCATGTAGTTTCTGTTGAAATTTGGTATCGGAGAACAGGTGGTTCCCTTAGGCTTTGATCTTTGGCCTAAGGAAAAGTGTCCAAAAGATTTTAATTTTTCTCCTAAAGTGACTTTATAATTTTTATAAAGTTAAAATCTAATTTAAAAGTGACTTTAAGTGATAAAGTTACTAAGTCTAATTTTAAAGTGACCTTTATAAAGTCAATGAAAAATTAGAAAGGAAAAGTGACTTTGGAAATAAATGACTAAGTGGTTCTTTATTAAAGTGGGTGAATTAAAAAATAGAAAGTGAAATTTAAATGTGCATTTAATCTCAGCCATTGATCTAAATCTATCTCAGCCATTGGATTTAGGGATCACCCAAAAGTCATTTAGGGTTGGGTTAAAGGAGGAAAAGGAGGAAAAGATCATTCATTCTTTCATGAGCAGATTGGGAGAAGGAGAGCAAGAGAGCAAGGGAGATTTCTGGACAGGAAGGAGAAAGAGGCAGCAGTTTGGCACACATACCAGGCAGCTCTTCAGCAAATCAGAACAGCAGAAAGAACAAGCATACAGCTGAAAGAACCAGCAATAAAAAGGCAGATTTTTTTAGCAAACAGCAAAAGGCAGATTTGTTTTTGCACAGAAATCGAGGCAGCAAATTTTCTGCACAAAAATCGAGGTCCGTACATCCTGTCTATACCGTCTGTACAGCCATCCGTACCGTCCGTACAGTTGCCGTGCAGCATTGTGTTGCTGTTTGGAAATTTCTGGTGGGCTGTGAGGCTCAGAAATCGAGATAAGTTGGAAATTTGTTTGCTGATTTTTGCTGAAATTTCTCACTGTAAAAAGGCATTTTCGAGAAATAAAGAAGAGCTTTCAAACTGGTTTTCCCCAAGAGTTGTAGGGGGTTTTTCCAGGGTCACGTTGACCAAAAATATGTGTGTTTTAATGGCTGTTTATTACTGTTGATTTTTATTTCTGCAATTTCCAGCATTCTATAAATTTTCCAGAATTTGTGTTTTCAGCGAATATATTTTTTTTCTTCAGATTATTGAATGTATGGTTATGGGAAAGGGCATTTAACTACATGGGAGAAATAAGGAGAAACTGAAAACCGGGGTGGGAAAACAAATTTTTTTACATGGTATCAGAGCTTGAGTGCTGAAGGGTAGTTTGGGACAGCAAAAGAGAAAAATTACAGATGCTGATTTTTCACTCAGAAAATTCCAGCAAGCTGATTTTTCATAAACAACAGGTTTTATCTTTACTACATCAGTGCTATTTTTCAGTTTTAGGGCAGCAGGATGTCATTGGGATTGAGGGTGGAGGATAGGTTGGATGGGCATACAAATTACAACGTTTGGAAGGAGAGAATGCAGAGTATCTTTGAGGAGGCAGAAATCTGGGATATTATGGTGCATACCACACAGACCCCTGTTGTTGTGCCTACTGATGTTACTCAATTGGCTGCTTATAATAAAAAGAACAACAAGGGTAAGAGGTTGATTCTAGATGGAACCAAAGACCATTGCATTCCTCATGTGAGAGGAAAGAGCAATGCCCATGAGATGTGGACAACATTGTCTAATCTCTACCAGAGTACCAATGAGAACCGGAAAATGGTTCTGAAGGAGAAACTGAAAAACATTAAGATGAGTAATGATAGTGCAACTGGATATCTCACTAAGATTACTAATGTGAGAGATGAGTTGGCAGCGATTGGAGAGGCCATTCCACCCACTGAGTTGGTGCGGATTGCGGTAAATGGCCTCCCCGTTCATGGATGAACTTTGCTGATGGAGTTTGTGCTCATGAGACCCTTCCCACATGGGAGAGGTTTTGGGATGATTGCATTCAGACAGAGATCAGGAAAGGTCAGCTTGGGGCAGCCAAGCCAGTTGAGCAGGATGAGGATGTAGCACTATTGGCAGGAGGCAAGAAAGGCAAAGGGAAGAAGCAGCCTTCCACAAGCAATGGTGGGGGCAAAGGACTATTCCAAGGTGAAGTGTTGGAATTGTCAAAAGATGGGACACTATGCAGTTGTGTGTCCGGAGAAGAAGAAGAAGAAGGGGAAGGACCAGAGTTTGGCAGCATCAGCCGAGATTGAGGACTTTGCAGGTCGTTTTGACCGGGAGTTTGCATTCACTATGTGTGAGTCCTCTAGTGCAGGATCACCTGCCATACAGGTTCAGAGGGAGCATGCTTTTCCCTCGATTAGCGGAGCATCTACAGGTATCTGGTATGTAGATAATGGGGCTTCATGTCATATGACAAGAGTCCGTGAGTACTTCTCAGAGCTTTCACAGAGTGGCACTGATGTAGAGGCAGTACTCGGTGATGACAGAGTTGTTAGAGCAGTCGGGGTGGGGACACTGACATTTCAGAGGGAGTCCAAACCTCCCTTGAAAGTTACAGATGTTCTTTATGTGCCAGGGATGAGGAAAAACCTCATATCTGTCTCAGCTTTGGAGGACAGAGGATATGAGGTACTGTTCAGTGGAGGACAGGTGTTGATGTATCCCAGGGGCGCTCCAGCTGAGTCAGCTA
>APFE031263713.1:3234-16488 GCA_000404065.3 Pinus taeda | reverse complement strand
TTTTTTATTGTTGAATGTATGGTTATGGGAAAGGGCATTTAACTACATGGGAGAAATAAGGAGAAACTGAAAACCGAGGTGGGAAAACAAAAAAATTTACAGTTTCTTCAGGCCCAAAGTGCTTCCACTACACTTTAACTTGCTCTATGGTTTTGTTCCTAAGCATGAGATGCTTTCGCTGCAATATGCACTGAGGCTCTGGCTGGAACTCTCCTTCTTGCTCCACCTGTAATACAAACCAATCAATAACATGATTAACAAACTTTATATACTTCTTAAGCAACGAAATATGGAAAACATCATGGACTTTCACTGTTGGAGACAGTGCAAGTCAATATGTCATATTTGAGAAAAGATCCCAGACCTGAATTTGATTCATTTCCTTTGGATATTGTGAATACAAATTTTGATTTTGATCAAGACCCTTCTTCCGAATGTTATGTTGATCATCTTCAACTTGATGAGCCTCAAGAGATCAAGGCTAATCCTACAACTTCTGTACATAATCCTACACCTTGTAAAATTCCAAATAGATACAAGCCACTCATCTTACCTCCTATTCTCCATGATTTCCCTGAAAATTATTACAAATCTCTTCCCAGGTTTGATGGAGAATATGGTAACATCACTGCTGAAAAACACATTTAGAATTTTGAAAAATTTCTCGACCTTTTTGAGGTTGACGAAGATGATGTGAGTATCAGGATTTTTTCTTTACCTTTGTAAGGCAAAGCCAAGACATGGTTCAAGAACTTACCAACTGCAAGCATTTTCAATTTCCATGAGTTTGTGAAAGTCTTTCTTGATAAATGGGTGATCAAGAGGAATCCTTTTCTGATTTTAGAAGAGTATAATCATTTGAAAAGACAACCAGGAGAAATAGTGCAACACTTTTCAGCTAGGTTCAATCAAGTATACCATTCAGTCCCTGCTGATATAAAACTGCCACTCGTTTTAGCTTTCTTACACTACCCGTGTGCCTTTGATCCAAAAATGTAATTTCAATTGAGAGAAAGGAACACTACAACACTCGAAGAAATGTAGGACAATGCAATAGTTGTGGAAGTTAATTTGTTGGTCAAAAGGTCAAAATTGAAGGCAGAAGAGAGGGAGAACATAGAGAAGGAACACCTGAAATATTCAAAAGTGAAGCTCAACATTTTGGTAAGTACAATGGAATAAATGATACAAATGATCACCATGAGAGATGAACTTGATGTTCAAAAACATCACGTCCCACTTATTGCAGAAGAAGAAAAGGTTGTTGTCCCTAATCATTTTCTTGCTAATTCCAGTTACCATAGATCAGAAAATGAGTGTTTTGTGTATTCATTTATGGACAATCATGAAAATGGATTTGTAGATCAACCCATGGAGAAGTAATACGTTGATCTAATGTGTATGCTTGATGTCATTCCTTATATTAACGGGTTACCCAAGTATGATCAGTATGATGATGATTATGTTGTTGAAGTAGAGACTGTCTCTTCAAGGCAATCATCGGCATGTTTTTGGGAGGAAGAAGTTCAGCTACAACAACTCAAATATAACACTCACCCTATGCATATCAATCATGACAACAATGAAGAGAATCCATAAAATTTCAAAGCAGGTGAAAGGTCTTTGCCTTACGTTTTACTTCATTTCAATTAATGAGATAAAACTTTCCTAGTATTAAAAATCAATAGTCTTTCAGTTGTGACATTGAGCACAAAGAAGACAATGAACTTCTTGATCAAGACTCCTTACCCTTGTGTTTCTCCTCATTTGAAAAAATAAGAGAAAACTATAAGCAAGCATATAAGCGAGTTATCAACAACATAAATGGGAATCCTACTCATGAATCAGTTGAGGATGTCACTTGTGATATGGAAGCTTCTTTCGCTCCAGAATCCAAGCCACTGAGTTACATTGAGTTTCAAATCACAAATGAAAGTTTAGAATATGAAACATATTATGAATTGATGCAGGATAATTCTGTACCATTAAGTTTTGATTCATTTCAGTTTTTGAATTTTTTTTTTTGATAATATCTTTGAAGAAAAGAATGAAGAGCTTATATAAAATCATGTAGTCCCATTGGAACCAATGTATGACAAGTTGCAGTAGTCCTCCCAAGTTCTCCATGAGCCAATAGCTGGTGTTTTGGATGATATCCATGATCAAAGTCTTTCTCCATTAGCTAACTATGACCTTAAAAACAGAGATGAAAAAAACTTGATCAGACAACCGATTTCATTGTCTTGTTCAGCAGGAATCTCATTATAAAGCTCATACAAAAATTTGCAGTCATATCAGGAGAGCAATGAAGAATATTCTTCTCTTGTTGTTGATCATCAAGAAAAGGTAGCCATTCACAAGTTCCAGGATCCTTTCATTGATTTGCTACAGTCAACAGGGAAGATGGATTTTCTTATATTTATGGATCATGGGCATATCTTTAGTGGACACTTGGAGTTTTTCCTAGTTTTTGTTTTTTCTGCCTGCTCAAGGAAAGTGTGAGCATGATTCAAGTAAGTAGCCATTTGCTGGATTGGTTACGTTGGAGGGTTCACATGATTGTATATATATCTTCAGTAGGTGGGCGGTTATCATCAGGATTTGAAGCCCGAGGGGAAGGACCTAAGATCTCGATGGTCTGCTGCCATAAGTAATTCCAGTTCATAAAGGTATTAATACAAAACACCTCACTTTTGGTTTCAAAATGAAGGATGATGTCATGCCATGAAATATGCAAAAAAAAAAAGTGAATTTAACTCTTATAAGAGACTATACAAACATCTATTTCACTCATTCCATTGACATTGAGCACTAATTCACTAGCAAAGGCCATCTTAGTACAACAAGAATCAAAGGACACTCTCAAAAGGTGATTGGCACCCTCTCCAAAGCTCTACGCTACGTTTTCAGCCAACCACGCTACCTTTTTTACCCTTTACTACGTTTTCACTTCTAGAGGCAAAGGATACACCTCTAAAGGTTGTCTATGGCTAATGAAGGTTCCATCAGCCTATTTAAAAGTAAGTTAAAGCTCTTGCCACCTCTTATCAACATTTATTTCATATTTTTAGTGGAGAAACCCTCCCACAGACCCCATGCTACGTTTTTGGTGGGTGAACACCATAGTTTGGGTTACAAGCAAATATACCTATTTCACTATCTATTATACCCTTCTCCACACTCAAATACATTTCCCACAACATTTCTTACCCTTCCTCCCTCATTTCCCTAACCCCTAGACCTAACCCTAGCTTCTACGTTGCGTTTTTGGCTGCTTTTTAGGGTTAGGATTGTGTTTAAGTTTCCTACACTAATCCCTACCCTCTCTTTATCATTTTCCACCTCCCTAAGTTTCTTAACACACCTCCCTACCTCCCCAATTTTTCTTATCCACATATCTTCTCCCTAACCCCTTCATCCCCTCACCTAAATAAACTAATCCCAATCCCCTGCTCCCTCTAAAAACTTTGCTTTTCCCATCTCTTACACTAGGGTTTTGCTTTGCAATTGTAAAGGATGAAGGGAGGAAAGAAGCCATACAACAAAGGAGGTCAGGTGTCAAGGTTTGATCCACTTGACCAAAGAATTGAGGTCTTCAACATTTTCCAGACAATTCAGAAGCCTGTCTTGGATCTTTTGCTTAATTCAGAAGCTTGTCTTAGGCCAGCACGATTTCACACATGCTTTGTATCCATTTGTAAGACTATTCTTTAAACATTAGTAATGCATGTTTGCTTAACATGTACTGAGATAGTTGAACTACTTCGGTTATTTTAGTCCTCATACTGTTGAGATGTGTTGTATTGTTTATCATTGTTGTCCCGTCTGTGTGGACTACTTTGTCGAACATTAGACAGAGCATCTTTGTGTTTTCTCGGTTTTAACGACCATCACCCCCGTGTGGACTACTCAACTGGACGGTGTACATGTTTTCCCTTGAAATTTGGTTTTCACGACTGTCGCATCCGCTGTGGACTATTCCGCTGGATGCTAGAGAGACCCTTGTTCTTGTTCACATGTGTTTCTTCCTGAGTTTAGACTATTCCCTCTCATCAAGAGGCTCACTTTACTTTCCCCCTTTTGATAGTAAGAGAACCCGGACATAGAGTTACATTACACACTCACCAGGCATACTCACCTCACTTTCTTGAAGTTGCAAGCATAACACTCTCATGTGCTGAACATCAAGAGCTAAGACAAATATCTAAGATAATGGCAACCGGGCCATCATACCAGATGGGACTCCTATACCAAACTGTATGAGGTCTAGTTGGGACTTCATACCAGGGAGATCCCCTTTGTTGGCGGGTCCAACACTGTCAATAGTATGATAAGCCAGAGAATAAGATTCTAAAGGTTGCAGAGACCGAGGGAAAGGAGTTAGGAAAATTTGAGTTCGGTCTGATGGAATACCACCCATATGATCCGAGGAGTGTTTGCAAGTAGCACTATGCAAAGATTCATTTCGACTAGAAAAATGAGACTTTTTCAAGGCCGAAGGAGGAAAATATCAAGAATTGTTAGAATTCCTCCAAACCCCATGGCCTAGTTAGATTTGCAAGTACATCAAAGGTTACTCCTTAGAAGGAAATCACTCTAGAAGCAGAACCATCAAGGTGCGACTCAGTGTGCCAAAAGGGTAAGAGGAAGGTTGTGCATAGTCCAACAGAAGAGCAGAGACGCAAATTTAAAGCGGATCCAATCATCTTGAAAGTGATTATAGTAGTAGAAAAGAGAAGGAAGCAGAGGAAGCAGGAGGAAGAATCAAGGAAGAAGGAAGAAATAGAGTAGAAAGAACAAGAAGAGAGGTGAATACAAGAAGAAGAAAGGCGGGAGAAAGAAGAGGAAGAAACAACACTGAAGCAAGCAAAAGAAGAAGAACATAATCAACTACTTGAAAAATAAAGCAATCAGTTGTAGGACAAAGAACTTGCCCAAGAAATTGAAGACCTAATAGTGATCCAAGAAATGGAGGTAGAACCAGAGCAGTAAAATCAAGATATTGATATTATGAATTGCATGCAATAGATCACTACTCAGTCTCCACCTCCTCCTACAAAAGGGAAAGCTATAAGTGAGGAAGACGAAATTTATCCTCTTGATGAAGGTTCAATGATGGATATGTACAGTTTAAATTTTGATGAGATGCAAAAGAAGATTGTACATGAAATAAAGAAACACTTCCCATATGACCTCACACATCCTGCTTTTATCAAAGAAAATGTGATCATGATGGACACCAAGAAGAATCTTGAAGCTATTTCCACAACCAACTTGGCCTTCACAGGAGCCTCCAAGTCTAACACAAAATATTTGATGGTCGAGAATAGACAAATGGAAAAGAAATTAGAGGTCGTAAAGCAATAGATTGAGTAGCTCTACACAGAGGTTCAAAAAGTAGTTCCCACGAAGGTGTATTTATAAGAACTCAAGGCAACCATACTTGGTGAAGTCTCGACATTGGGAGAAACCATGAGGAACCTCTATGAGGAGCTAGTCACCATGCACAAAGCAATTGTCCGCCTACATGACATGCAAAAAAGATGTAAAGAGAATTTTAAATCTCTTAAGGTTGTTCACATAGCGATCACTGTTTTGCATGAGTGGGGAACGCAATATATACGTGCACCTCCTGAGTTGGTAAATAAGACAAGGAAATAAGCTGAAGTTCAGATGCTTATGCAAAGCAACAAACAACTCGACTCTTTCATCACCAACATTTAGCCCTCTTATTCACAATTGTATAATAGTGTGGATTTCTTGGTAAAGTCACACAAGATCCTTCCAGTCAACACAACCATTGAAGCTAAAGGCATAAATAAGGTAAAACAAGAAGTTGATGAATACTTGGACCAATTCAGGCATATTTCTACCAATGGAGATCTAAAGGTTAACATACATGATATGAAAAAGTACATTGGTGGCCCTGCAAAGATCAACACCATGTTGTTCTTATTGAAGAAGGAAACACAAATTGGCTCCAACATCATGTACCTAGATGCAATGGAGGCAAGGGTCCGCTTCTAGCCTAATCCTATCAGAAAGTTTGGGAAAGTCATCGCACAGTATAAAGCTTGGCATCTCTATGTGACTAAAAAGCTACAAGGTGAAGTGGTTGAGCTAAAGTTCCCCCAAACTCAAGCTTGACATGTTTTTCATCTTATTAGTCTTGTTTAGTTGACTCTACCCAATTTTGTCTTATATAGGTATTTGAAATATTTTTGTAAGTGGAATTCCAAGCGTCAATTTTGAAATATAAAAGGTCATTATGTAAAAGAAGTCAAAGAGTCACAAAGGAAGATGGATGGTCATCTCATATGTTATAAATAGACCCTCATAACTCATGTAAGGGGATTTCGGCCTAGGACCGAAAGCTAGGGAGTATTGTTGAGAGCCTTGACTTCTCCTTTAACATAGAAGGATTATCTTTCTTTGGAGGAGTGAGTATTGGCTTCATGTTCCACTATTGAGGCTAATGGTTGTCGATTGTATATGTATGTTTGGAACTTTCACTTTCACTTTAATAAAAGCTTGGAGCCGACACATCTTCATGCATATGTCGTGGATGTAGTAAGACTATTCTTGTTATGTTTGTGATATGTTTTATTTCATTTACGCTAATGCTTATAAACATTTCGTTTTCCTTAGTATGAATATTGTTGAATGCGTGTTATTATGTTATTTCGATCATGGTTATCCTGTGAACTATTTTACAAGTTAACTTATGGTTCTTTTACCACTCGTTTGTCCCTTTTAAGCTAAGTACTATTACAGGCTTCCAAGGGTCCCACTCTCTTTTTGTTCAGTGTGGTAGAACTTCTCATGCATTTCACATGACACTTAAAGGCCATACACTTGTTTACACCAAAGTTATGTATATGCCATTTTATGTGGTTATTCCGACCAAGGCACACCATTAAAACCCATTACTTCGGAAACCAACTGTATTCCAGTTGGGGCTCTTACTCCAAACGATGTGGGGTCTAATTGGGACTTCACATCGGGGATACCCCCAACTCCTGTTGGAAGTTTCTAGCACCGTGAAAAGATTTTGGCTCTAGAAGGAGGGCCAGATGGAAAGATGGGCCCGCGAAGTCCGTTTGAACCCTCCTGATCTCTCAAATGGCTTCTTCCAAAATCTTGACCTCGACATGTTTTTGCAGAACTTCAAATCTAAAAGTGCCCTTGGGAATAATTCAAGGCTTGTTAAATTTGAAGTTTGATGGCGGGAGTGGAACAACCATTCTCGAGCACACCACTCGCTTTCTTGAAATATGCAGTTATTATGAAATTCACTGTGAGGATACTGCTTGTAGGTTGATCGTCCTTACATTTGAAGCATGTTTAAAGAATGGTGTTACACCATTCCAACTGCTTCCATTCACTCTTTCAAACATCTTCTTAAGGAGATTTATCGTGCCTTTTACAAGTATGACTATGAATATGTTTATAAGAAAATCATTCGTCTTAGAAAAGCACCAAATGAATCTCTTGAACATTTTCATAATCATTTTATTCATTTTTGTTATGAATTTTCTAAGGATGACATTGATTGGAAGTTTTTGAAAGAGAAGTTCGAGTATCTTGTTCATGTTTCGATGAATCCAGTAGAATATGAATCTTTCAAAAGTCTCCCAACATATACCAATTATGGAGCTATTAAATCTACGACGAAAGAAGTTGTTATTCCAAGTGACTCTTTGTCTTTTTCTCATCAAACAACTCCATGTACGCAGGTTGAGATTAGAGAACATGAAAGTCCATATGTTAATCTATCGTCATCTTCTCCCACCCCACATGTTCAAAACTTAAACGCAAGTTTCGATTGCGAATATGATTTTATCAATGATTTTCTTTTTTCTCATCCGCCATCTATTGGTACCTTTGATTCCCCTGATCTTGAGTTGTCACATCATCCTGTTTTAATCACTTCTTCTAATTGTCAAGGGGATCGAGTTCATGATGGAGTCAATGTTAATTAAGAAACTTGCGATATCATTCATGATGGCTATGTGTGGGAGTCTGATTCTAAACAAGTATTTTGCATTGAAAAATGATCTTTCGTTTGGTTTCTCAAATTCTCTCTCACCTCTCGCTCATTATCCTAACATTTTAAACGAACCTGTAGCAAATGTCACATATTCTTAGTCAGTCTATGAGAATGTTGATTATGATCACAGTTAGGAATGGTGGAATGTTAGTTTTACATCAGAATAGGGCAAGGAAAAATCTTTTCTTTGTGATCCCTGTCATCCATCATCTAATTAGTTTGAAAAAATAGAGTGCAAAATTCTTCATTTTTAATTACCCCCTCTCTATGATTCATCAGATCATGAGGATTCCTTTCCTTCATATGGTGAAATTTATGATCATGGCTATTGTGATCTATTCATTGATTCATCTAGTAATGACTATGTATTTTCCACTATCGATTATTCTAAGCCACTAGTCTTCGATGATCTACCTTTTGATGTCTTGGAGCTACTGCAAGCTGTCGAGGCACTTTAGCCTGTGATGATGGTCATGTCAGGTTCTCACAGTCTTGATGCTAGCCCCAAGCATGATCAGGTTGATACTCTTTATTTCAAGAATCCTCATTAGTTGATCACAAAAGTTGAAAATCAATCCATCTCACAATATTCACTTTCCTCACTTGTTTTTCATGATCCTATGGCTCAATCATTGGAGGAATCATATCTGGCAAGCTCATTTGCGAAACACAAGTTTTCACTTTCTTCATGTTTTCCAATATTGAAAGTTCAGAAGAATTCTTTAGCATGACAACGTGTTGTGATATGCACAAACACCATAATGCATTAGCAAAATGTTTAACATATTCTTTTTTGTTATATTTTTCTATTTGTATTTTCAATCTTCAGGTGTTCGAGTATTTCACTCTTTACCCTTCTTGTCATCTATTACTCTTGATGATCTTTCTTTCTTTTGATTCCCTCGCCTGTATAGGTTAAATAATGCTTTGATGGTTACATTGGAGGTTTCATTTTACATGAGCCTAACCTATCTATTGCTAGCTTAGGAGTAGGGTTAGTTTATTTTAGTTGTTTTGTTTCTTTATTTGCTTTTTTCTCACTCTTTCTTTCCTTTCTGTCGTAATAATTTTTCACATGAAACCGTGCTTAGCGTCCGAAGTGAGTATGGTGAAGTTCAAGAGGACATTGTACAACTGTTAATGCTTTACTTTCTGTTTACTCCTTCTCTTCTCACGGGCCTTACACCTTTTAGTCGATGATACCCTGATGGAAAATAAGTTCTTTTTCAGAGAGGGCCTTAGTGGAATTGCGATGCTTAAATCTGTAACTAGTAGCATCATCTCTATTTGTTTTTTTATTTTTAGTTGGTTTGGTCTTGTCAACTAAGTCAAGTAGAGTAAGGAGGAGATGAAATTTAAACAAGTGGACTATATTTCAAAGGTGTGTAAATATCCTTCTCTGAAGGGAAAACCTTTGTTTCTCTCAATAAGTCGAGATCCCTCTTTCATCCCATGAAATAAATAAGTGTCAATGCATAATTCTATAAAATAAAATGAATGAATAACGATAAAAAGAAGAGAAAGGCTTCCTGTGTAGGGAGGTGAAGCAAGCAACTTTGTTGGTGTAATGTCCAGGCTCGCCGACAACGGAGTAATGTTTGTGTCCATAAAATGACTCCGTCAGGGTACTGTCCAGGCTTGCTGGCAGTTGAGAAACACCAAATATGAAAACCAAGACTATGATAATCGTTTCCCACTCGCGTACATATCCACTCCTCTTCCCCAATCGAAACAACTAAGTCTAGCTTTCTTTTGTTAAGTGTTTCAGCGATGAAGAAAATGATAAATGCTATATATTTAACTCAAGCTAAGTAAAGAAGCTATGGTGATCAACAAAATGAACAATACTTCCTAAAGAGCTAGACCTAATTTACAAGAGTTCATACCCATACAGAGAGTTGGAATTCTACCAATGTGTACCTGTGTTGTAGCTGCTACAACCCCCTTCTAAAATTTTTTCCCATGCATTAATTTTGGAGCCTACCTTCTGTCCACGAGGACCCATCTTTCACTATCATCAAGTATTTCATCTGATTTTAAAGGCTTATCTTTACATTAGGAGTTTGTGATAACATGATTTGACCTTAACTAACCAACTTTACCACAAGCCCTTTCCTGCCCTGATCCTACACTCCTTGCCAATATTCCCTCTTGGAACTACACAATCCCTTGTCTCTGGGAATTGTGCTAGGCCTTAAGGATAACAATTGCGCAATCTTTGAAGGCATGTAGTCATTGAGCTCAGAAACTACACTAAGCCTTCTCCTCTAGCCAAAAAACTACAAAATGCATTGAGGCAATGAATTACACAGTCCCTTGATTGTGCAGTCCTTTCTGTCAATGTGAAAGGACAGTTTCCCAGAAAAATCTTAGTTGCCATCCCTAGAAATAGGGATTCCATAATTAATATCCAACAAGGGCACTAAGTTGCTAATTTGGATCTTAAGACAAGTGTAATTTTTCCTTGATTTTAGGCATGCACGTCATAAACCCTAACTGACTAGATCAATATAATAGATTCCTTTAGAGCTCATTTGCACATTTGATCTTGGAACTCTAGCCTTCCCAACCAGATGTAGGAGCTTTCAATAGAGTTTGTGGTGCTTTTTCAGGTAAGTTTTGCATGTGTCGATTTTTGTTGTTTTTTTGTCACTTTTGCTTCTATGAGTGCTATTTTTCTTGTTTCTTTTCATATTAGTTGGAGTTTTAACTATTATTATATTGTACAAGTGTTGGCTTGGTCTGTCATTCACATTTTCTAAGTGTCACTTTGACTTCTTGCTTTTTTCCACCAGTAGTTGCCTTTGCTGGGTTAGTTTGTGCATGTTCATTTTTCCTTTTGCATGCTTGTTTCTAGCACTTAATTTTCGTGGATCTATCTTCCCCTTAGCCTGATCTACATTCCTTCCTACCCTAACACTCAAATTTTTCACTTTTATCTCTCCTCTCGGGCAGATGAACGCCGTCTTGGCCAACAATTACTCATCACAACTGCGCAATTCACATTCCCAAGAAACAAGGTTCAAGCTTGGCCTCTGGGACCACGCAATGCATAGTCACCAACGTTATAGGAAATTTTGTCACATATGGTCAATAGGCCTCTTATCCAGATCAATCAACATCGTTTTTCTCCTTGTCATCACCCTTGCATAAAGCCCTAAGCATGACTCTCCCTAATCCTTGAATTTATGCCTTTAACTGCTTCATTTTAGTGCTTTTAAGGCCCAACACACCCTGCTGCCTTAGGAGACTGCATTCACCAATAGGTTGACCCTACCTAGACTTGGGTTGATCACCAACAGGTTGCCCCTTGTTGGGGCTATGCTAATTCTAGAAATTCGGGAAAAATATAAAGAATCTCAAATCTTCCTCTTCCAGAAGATTCCAAAGGTTGTTCTAACCATTTACCTTGGATGAAAGTCCTGAATCCTATCCTATCCTTCCTTGGAGATTTCACCCCTTATCCTTTGAGTTCATCCTCCCATAAAGAGTGGATCTCAAGCCTAGATTGGTAAATGCAACAAATTACAGAGATAACCATAAACACGAAGATGCAGTGGAAATAATACTTCATTTCATTAATGTAAAATACTTAAATATGCTTACAAACAGAAATGGAAATAAAACCAGCTAGGGCGATGGTAGCTTATCTCTGAGAAGAGATGTGGCGGCTACATGCCTTTGAACTGCCTTACAATGAGGCTCAAGGGCCTTTTTATTATTGAATAATAAGAGAAAACCTTAAACAACAACCAAAACCATCACCCGAGGAGATGTAACACCAAGAGTTTATGGGCCCCGTTGGGTGAGTTAGACAGCCAACTTCCCGGGGTCGTGACTTGGTCATATTATCTCCGTTTGACGCGCATGATAACCCGTTGGAAAGATATCTCCGAGGACTACGACATAAAGTACAATTGTAGATAGAAAATCTTTGGCGGTAGATTTCCAAAAAAAACGTCGTTTAGGGCCTCAAAACGACTCCGAAAGTTTAGGACCCGAAAAAACTGCTAAAAATAGTAAACTGTGCTACAATTAAGGAAACTGAAAAATTGAAAGAAGCAATGGTGGGGGTCCAAGTGGAATTGGCGGGTGACCACAAATATCCACCCAGATCATTCCTCCCCCCGTAGGAAGCAATGGTCCCCATTGCATTGAGTTCCTCCATGAGATGAGGAAACTTTTGTTGAACTTGGTCCCTGGTGAGCCACTTGCCCTGATGAAGGAGTTGGCCTGCTTTCACAACTCAATACAGTTGGATATTCTGCTAGCGAGTGTGCTTGATCTGTGTGCCCATGATTTGATCAGTTGTAGTTTGTTCCATGCAATCTAGATTTAACTCTGTGGGTGTGAGTTGTTCTGCAACGTCAGATATGTCTAATAATGGTGGAAAGTATGGCCGAAGGTGGTCCACATTGAACAATGGGTGCAAGCCAAGGAATGCGGGAATGCTGAGCTCAAATGCATTATCTCCCACAACCTTGGTAATGGTGTAAGGACCATATCAAAGTGGTTTGAGTTTCTAATAAGCTCCTGTAAGGCGTTCCTTTTGCAAATGCAACCAGACTTTATCGCCCACCTGAAACTTGTGTGGCACCTGATGTTGATCATGTCGCTGCTTGTAATTAGCATTTGATTTCTCCATAATATCATCGACCTGCTTGCGAATATGTTGGATGTGCTCAATGAAGCTGTTTGCCTTATCTATTTCAGACTGGACATGAGATGAATCTGGGTGAGTAGCTGCAAATGGCATGGCCACATCAATGGGACATAGTGGTTGGAATACCAAGCCCACCTGAAAAGGGTTGTGGCTAGTTGAGCTATGGAGAGCCCGGTTGTAGCTGTGCTGAATATAGGGGAGGCTCTCATCCCATGTGTGTGGATGCTTTAAGTTGCACATTCGCAGAATGTGTACGATCATCTTGTTGACAACCTCTGTCTGGACATCAGTTTGAGGATGGAAGGCTGTGGACTTAGTGAGTTTGGTATCCAGCATCGACCAGAGACTGGACCAAAATGTACTGAGGAACCGGCTATCCTGATCTGAGATGATAGACTGTGGAATCCCAAAGTGTACCCACACTCATTCAAAGAAGAGTTTAGCATTGGCTTCTGGTATGATATTCTTCTTACAAGCCGCCATAATGGCCATCTTCGAGAACCTGTCGACGACCACAAAAACACAGTCGTTTCCATGCTTA
>APFE031263704.1:59159-83681 GCA_000404065.3 Pinus taeda | reverse complement strand
ATTAGCTTCCTCTTGAGTACACGGGATCCCACACTTGAGCCTTTGGACTTTATCTCGAGAAGTGAAAGATTTTGTTGGAGTAGGGCCTACCTTAACTTCTCTACTCGTTAAACCCAAAAAAAAGAGCAAAAAATCTTAAAATGGAAATAAAAATTGCATTAGAAATACTAAACAAAAATTGAATGTAGTGTGAGAAATCACAAATCTATCAGTAAGTTTATGTAAAAATTCATATTATGAAGACCACAAATTGTATACCCTAAATAAGTAAAAAGGGAGGAGAATCATCATATTTGAAACAAAAAGAAACTCATAACAAAATCAAAAGAGAACTTACCTTTTGTCTCATGCATTTGTACTTTTCTAAATTGTCTCGTGTCTCTCCCACAAAGATATTTCAATAGGTTCATCAACATGTCTCCACATCCCTTTATCTACATTGCAGTGCACTCAGTAAACAATAGTTTCATTAATGCTTCTACAACTCCCTTTATTTGCAATGCAATGCACTCAATAAAGGAAGAAATCACAAAAAATATAAGATGCATCTAATTTAAATAAGCACACATGGAATCATATATAACTCATAATTCTTAGCCTTTGCTTTCAACTAATGCACCTATGGAATCTACATCAACACTAGGACCTGCCTTTATTTCACAAACTACCCAACCAAACTGAAAAATATTAAACATAAATCACAAAACCTTAAGAGAAACAACAAATGTATTATGAAATTATTAAATAATATTATGAGAAATCTTACCATAGATTTGATGAGTAATGGTGAACATTAAATAAATGAAAAAAAGAGGCGAACCAATGTTCTTAAAGAAAGGGCTTGACAGCAAAACAAATTAGCATGTGATGATCACAAATGCAACAAAATAAGAAATATCAATGGAAAAACGAAAGAAAGAACTCACCCTTAATGTTAGAAGATAACTCACCTTCAAAGCCATTGCCTCTACCTTTGCTATAGTGCCCCAGATCTCTCACACAAAGAAATTCAATGATTTCACCAATGCTCCTCCACCTCCTTTAATTTGCATTTCATTTAAATTTAAACAAACACATATGATATGATTATGAATCAACAAATGAGTTAAATTAAAACGAGCATGGAACTATATAATTATTTAGAAACAAGAAGTAAATTAGTCAATACATACCTCCATCGCTTTTTCCAACTACACTCAAAACCCACAAAATGGGTTGCAAGGACCTATTTAATTTCTTCACCTACCCAAGAAAAAATAATAAAAGAAAAATAGATGAGGGCGCATAAGAGAAACAAAATATCAAGCCACAAGTTAGCATGGCCATGGTCATAAATGCAAAAAAACAAATTCCATAAAAGTGGCAAAACACAACAATAGCAGAATACACCAAAATTAGCAAAGAAAAATCAAGTTGAGAGAAACAATAGATTAAGACTCCAATCTGTAACCCGAAAATGTGTCAATGGCCAACCAAGGACACCCTGTACACCAAAAACATATGAGAAATATTAAATACGCATAACATGTGTGAAAGATAAAAATGATCAAAAATATTTTATGAGAAATCTTAAATAGAGCCAACAATATTATGGGTAGGCTTATACACTACAAAGTAGATCTTATGCAAACATTAAAAATCATCAACCTTGAATACGTAAGGAGGGACAAGAATGATCGTATTTCATAGAAGAATTTTATAGCAAATTATACACAGATTTTGCACCCAAAAAGAACTTTCATTTACCTTTACCTCTACCTTTGCACTTTACTACAATCTCTCTCTTGTAAAAATATTTCAGTGGTTTCATTGATGATCCTCCATATTCAATGAAAGCAACGAACAAGTAAATTACTGAATTACTCAATACATACCTCCCTCGATTTTTCCCACCACACTCGGAACCCACAAAATGGGTTGTAAGGACCTATTTAATTTCCTCACCCACCCAAGAAAAAAGAATGAAAGTAAGAAAAATAGATGAGGGTGCATAAGAAAAACAAAATATCAAGCCACAAGTTAACATGGCCATGCCCATAAATGCAAAAAAAAACCCATAAAAGTGGCAAAACACAACAATAGAAAAATTAACCAAAATTAACCAAAAAAAAAAGTTGAGAGAAACAATGTATTAAGACTCTGATCTGCAACCCCAAAATGTGTCAGTGGCCAACCAAGGACACCCTGTATACCAAAAACATATGAGAAATATTAAATACGCATAACATGTTGTGTGGAATATGAAACAAAGATCAAAAATATTTTGTGAGAAATCTTAAAAAGAGACAATGATATTATGAGTAGTCTTATACACTACAAAGTACATCTTAAGCAAACATTAAAAATCATCAACCATGAATACGTGAGGGAGGAGAACTACCATATTTCATAAAAGAATTTTATAGCAAATCGTACACAGATTTTTCACCCAAAAAAAACTTTCAACTACCTTTACCTCTACCTCTGCACTTTACTATAATCTCTCTCTCAAAAAGAAATTTCAGTGGTTTCATTGATGATCCTCCATATTACACTATCTGCATTGCACTGAATTAAAAAACATATGAGAAATATTAAATATGCATAACATGTGTGAAATATAAAACAAAGATCAAAAATATTTTACGAGAAATCTTAAATAGAACCAACAATATTATGAGTAGTCTTATACACTACAAAGTACATCTTATGCAAACATTAAAAATCATCAACCGTGAATACGTAAGGAGCGAGGAGAATTGTCATATTTCATAGAATAATTTTATAGCAAATCATACACGGATTTTGCACCCAAAAAGAACTTTCATCTACCTTTACCTCTACCTCTGCAATTTACTACAATCTCTCTCTCATAAAGATATTTCAATGGTTTCATTGATGATCCTCCATATTCCACTTTCTACATTGCATTGATTTAAATAACATGCAAAAATATGAAATACACATAAAATGCTATAAGATATCTAAAATAAAAATTGAAAAAAGTAAGAGTAACATCAAAGAATGAATGAGCAATCTTATGTACTAAAAAGTGCATCTTATGTGAACACTAAAAGTCACAAACCCTAAATAAGTAAGGAAAAATGATCATATATAGGTAAAAACAAGTAATCATAGATAATGTATGGGCATTTTCATCAAAAGAGAACTCACCTCTACCTTTGCATGCTATTGAAATCTCTCCCTCGCAAAAACATTTTAGTAGTTTAGTTAGTAATATTTTATGTTGCATTACCTGCATTACATTTTGTCAAAGACAAAATAAATGACAAATAATGTAAGATGCCTAGAATTTAAAAAAACATTGATGAAACTCTACATAAACAAAAAATCATAAACCCTAAATAGGTAAGGAAGAAGGATCATATATATGTAAATAGGTAATAGAAGATCACATATGGACATTTGCACCAAAAGAAACTCACCTCTACCTTCGCACACTATTGCAATCTCTCCCTCACGAGGACATTTTAGTAGTTTGGTTGGTAACATTTTATGTTATTGTACCTACATTACATTATGTCAATAACAAGATAAATGGCAAATAATGTACGATGCCTAAATTTTATATAAACATAGATGGACTATGCATAAACGAAAAATCATAATTCCTCAGTAACAAAGGAGGGAGAATCATTGTATTGAAACAAAGAAATATCCATGTTGGAACTAAAAGAGAACTAACCTTGTATCTTTAAACTCTCCAACACTTCTCCAAGTCTCTCTCCCACAAAACTAATTTAGTAATTTCATCAATGCTCCTCCACCTTCCTTTACCTAGATTTGCATCGCACTCACTATATAAATAAATCCAAGTGATATAGAATGCATTTAATTTACACAAACACACATGATGCCATACCCACCTCCTCCTCTTGCTTAGTCTTCCCCTTCACCAAATGCTCCAATGCAACCTACACCATCCCTATCACCTACCTCTATATCTCCACTTCCTAAACCCAACAAAAATCAAACCATTAACTTTTAAATGAAGACCAAAAAGTTTTAAGACAAACAACAAAAATCTTATAAGAAATATTAAACAAACACTAAAAAAATTATGAGAAATCTTAATCATAAGCCAAGACAAAAAAATACAAGTAATATTATGCAAAATTACGTTTTATTCAATGATCAAAAATCACAAACCCTAAATAAGGATGGAGGGAGGAGAAACATAGTACTGAAGAGAAGATATGCATACCGGAACCGAAAGAGAACTCACATTCTACCTTTGAACTCTCCTACATTACTGAGTCTCTCTAACACAAATATTTCAAAAGATTTAACATTGCTTCTCCACCTTTGCTCGTCCATATTCCTTTACCTACATTTGCACTACATTCAATAAATAAGAGAATCCTAAATAATATAAGATGCATGTAATTTAAATAGAAGTACATCTTATGCGACCAAAAATTATAAACTCCAAATTGGTAAGGAGGCTAGAGAACCATTGTATCTAAACTAAGACAATTTTATACAACATACATGAGTCTTGCACCAAAAGACCACTTATCTTCTACCTTTGCTTCTACTTCTGCTATCGTGCTCCACATCTTCCTGACAAAAAGGTATTCAATAGTTTCATCAGTGTTCATTCACCTTTCTAAAAGTCTATATTGCATCTAAATTTCAACAGACACATATGATATAATGATGGACCAACAAATGAGTTAAATTAAAATGGGCATAAAACCCTATAATTATGTAGTAGCAAACAAGTAAATTCCCCTTAAACATACATCTTTTGTCTTTGCCCATAAACAAGTAAATTCCACAATTACATACCTCTTTCGCCTTTGCCCATAAACAAGTAAATTTCCCAATTACATACCTCTTTCGCCTTTGCCCACTACACTATGGACTCCACATCACCCCTAAACCCACACCATGGGTTGTTAAGGTCTTCCTTGATTTCTCCACCGATTGAATCAAAAAAGAAAAATAAATCAAAAGACACAAGAAAAACAAAATTCTAAACCACGAATTGCATGGCCATGCTCATAAAGTCAAAAAGACAAAACCACAACTGTTAAAAAAAGATATTACAACAATAGCAAAAAATAGGACCAACAATTAAAACAAAAAACAAAAATAACAGGAAAAAACATAAAAAGACAAACAAAAGTATGCTTTACAACCCCAAAAGGTGTCCACAGCTAACCAAGGGAACCCTGCACATCAAAAAATAGAATGGTATTAAATAGAGACTAGAAAATATTGAATATTGTGAGAAATATGAAACAGAGATCAAAATATTTTATCAGAAATATTAAGCATAGACTAAATATCTTATGAATAATCTTATGCACCAAAAGATGCATCTTATTCAAACACCAAAAATCATAAACCCTAAATAGGTAAAGAGGGAAAAAGAACTTAAGCGTTTGCAACTTGAATAGTCAAACACCAAAAATCATAAACCCTAAATAGGTAAAGATGGAAAAAGAACTTAATGTTTGCAACTTGAATAGTCTATAGCATGTTATGAATGGATTTTGCACCAAAATCCATTCACTTCCACCTTTGTCCTTGCACTTCACTATAATGTCTCTCTTATAAAAATATTTCAGTAGTTTCATTAGTAATCCTCTATTTTCCTTTACCTACATTGCATTATATTTATAATTAAACAAACCAATCACCAATAGTGTAAGATGCCTTTAATTTAAACAAAGGCATGTATGGGAATACATCACAACATTCACCTTTACCCACTACATCTATGGAATCTTGGACCATTAAGACCTACATTTATTTCCCACCCACTAAACCAAACAAAAATCAAACCATAAAATCTTAAATAAAGATCAAAATATCTTATGAGAAATTTTAAAAGGACACCAAAAACCTCATGAAAGATCTTGGAGCATTAGGACTGTCATTTATCTCCCACCCACTAAACCAAACAAAAATCAAACTCTAAAATATTAAATAAAGATCAAAATATCTTATGGGAAATTTTAAGAAGACGCCAAAATATCTCATGAAAGTATTACATAGATGATAAAAAACATTACAAGAAATCTTAAACAAAGAACAAATATGTTATGCAGAATTAAGTACATCTTATTCAAAGATGAAAATCACAAACTCCAAATAGCTAGGGGAGGAAAACTTTTTATTTAAAACGAGTACAGTTTCATAGCATATCATAAATGGGTTTTACATCAAATAGGAACTCACCATCTACCTTTGCCTCTATTGCACCAACCCACCCTCCTTTTACCTGCACTACATCACATATAAATTTAAACAAATTAACCATGCTCACAAATGTTCAAAAAAAACCAGCAACATCAATAGCGAAAGACAAACAACAATAACATAAAACAAGAGAAAAAACAAAAAGGAACAAATAGAGAGATATAGTAGAGACAAACACTACTTTGCAACCCCAAAAAGCATCCACGGCCTAGAAGAATATCCTACATAGCATAAATTAAAGCATTAAAAAGGAACCCAAAAATCTTATGAAAAATATTAAATACACACAAAGTATCTTCAAAGAAATATGA
Organism: Pinus taeda; assembly: GCA_000404065.3. Taxonomy (NCBI): domain Eukaryota; kingdom Viridiplantae; phylum Streptophyta; class Pinopsida; order Pinales; family Pinaceae; genus Pinus; species Pinus taeda. The sequence continues at coordinate 77,160 of APFE031263704.1, read as the reverse complement.
AACGAAGGCCACATTATCCTACAAGATTTTTTTAAACAGAGACCGAAAATCCTATAAGTAATCTTATGCAAAAGTAAATACATCTTATAGAAACATCAAAAATCATAAATCCTTACTACATAAGAAGGGAGGAGAACCATTGTATATGAAATAAGGAGGTTGTTCACAACTGATCATAACATGGCATTTGCACCAAAAGAACTCACCTCTTCCTCCACCTTTGCACTTTAGTATGATCTCTCCCACACAAATGTTTTAGTAGATTCATCATTGATCCTCCCATTCCCTTGTGGGTGCTAGGACCTACCTTGGTTCCTCCAACCATTGAATCTGACAAAAACAACATAAAAAAATATTATGAGAAATCTTTAAAACATGCCAAAACTCTTATGATGAATATTAAATAGACTATAATACACTATAAGAAAATTTTGATGGCATCCAAAAATCTTACGCAAAAATAAGTTGGGAGTAGCACCATTGTATTTGAAATGGAGGATTAAATAGGTCGTGCAACAAAAGAGAACTCGCATTTTTTCCTCTTACACAAAGATATTCAACGTGCTCCTCCACCTTCAATTACCTACATTTATTCTAAATTTTTTTCAAACACGCATTATATAATTACGTAGCATAGAATGAGATAAATCAACCATACATATCTTATATTTAGCCTTCACTTAAGAAATCTGCCTCCAGCTTCAATTACCTACATTTATTCTAAATTTTTAAAAAATGGAGATTATATAATTACGTATCATAGAATGAGATAAATCAACCATACATACCTTATCTTTAACCTTCACTTAAGAAATCTGCATCAACGAAGTTGTTTGAGTCTCCAATAATTTTTTCACCCACTAAACTCAACAAAAACAAAACCAGAAAATCCTATGAGAAATCATTAAAAGGCACCAAAAATTCAATGAAAAATATTGACACAAACTACAATATATTATCAAAAAGAGGAGGATACAAATGAGGAATAACTAGTGGACTATTTAGAGGAGGGGAAATATGTATTTCTCAAGTCCATCCTCAACACTTGGGAGTAGCCTTCCTCAACACTGGGGATGAACCTTTAGAACATTAGAAAGGATATAAGACCTTTAGAATGGAGGTAACAGAATGTGAAGGAAAAACAAACAAAACTAGGTTTTCTAAGGAGAAATTGTAAGAAGAAAAGCATCAAATCCAAAAAGGAAAATGTGAGGCTAGATGTGAATGGATAGAATCAATTCTCAAATGGAAAAATCCTCAATAGGGCAATTCAAGTGGAAAAAGTTTGAACATTGCATGCATGGATAAAAGGAGCTTGAAATGGAATATTATGGTATACTCTAATGTTTTATTTCCTCATTCAAGTTTGTCTTTCATTTGAGCTTAATTCTAGGGCATGTGCAAAAAAAAGTTAAAAAACATATTAGAAAGAAGGCGGTATTAGGTGTTGGAAAATGAAACTAGTTTTGGTCTTTATAATTGTCATTGTACTCATGTTAATATGTATATCTTATGTAAGAAGCAAAAGAAGAAAGACAAATATTATTTTAGAGCATGGGTTTCATGCTTCTTGCTGATGGTCTTCTAGGTAAAAGCATGTTCTTCATGCTTCTAAAGTTTGTTAGGTCATAAGATTTATTGTCATTAGTCAAAAGAGTCAATGTCATGAATATAAGACCCATTTCGGCAAGATGTACCTTGTAAAAAAAATTATTTAGTCCAGAGAGTCCTGGAAACCCCCAAAGCATAAGTTGGTCCTAACAACTTCAAGTCAGCCTAATGGAAGGTACTCAAACCTGTTAGTGTGTATAAATACAGGCAACTTCGACCTCATTTGGAACTCACTCACAAGTTCGATCTGAACTAAGAAGACTAAGAAGGTTAGATCGAAGATTAAGGAAGAAAAAGTCTTGGATATTTGTTTTTGGGTTGTATCTCTCTCACACGTGCAAAGAATTAGGGTTTTTGCAGCTTCAAGGAAGGTTGAAATTGCAGGTCTGAATTGTAGAAGAACAAGTTGCAAGATCAAGTTATTGGAAGATCAAATATTATGATTTGGCCCCATTTACTTTGGGAAACATTGTCTTTCTCAAAGGAATATCTCTTGAGGAATTGTCATGGGATTTCTGCAACAACTACAGGGTTGAAATTGCAGGTCGAAGTTGGGGTTCGAAGTTGAAGCTAGAAGTTGGTTGAAACAAGATTGAGCTTTATTGATCTAATCTACTTGGAAGGGCTTCTTGGAGGGCTGACTTGGTGCTTGGAGGGGGACTTGGTCTAAGGTTTGGATCTTGATTGTCTCATTTGAAGCAGATTCTATAAGAAGAGGAGTTTTTATGGGTTTTCGCCTTGCAGGGGTTTTTCCTTGGAATAGAGCCTAATTTATGTGTCCATTGTCTTTACTGTTTTGCACTTGATAATTGTTTGATGAAGATTTGATAAAGAAACACAAAAAGGTAAATAAAGTACACAAACAATTATTAAGATTACAGAAAATTGAATTAATAGCTACTGTATTGCATTTTCCAACATGGTATCAGAGCTAAGGTGAACAAGAGAAGGCAGCTAGAAGGGCACAAAGAAGGGTTTGCTTGTCAAGGGGAATCATTTGCAAAAAGACACAAGGAAAGAAGCATAAGACCTATTGTTGAAGAAGAACTCATCATCAAGGTCTCATTAAAGTAAGAAAGGACAAGTATTTGTTGAAGATTCTCTAATACACCATCTTGAAGAAGAGGAAGCATCAAGGAATCTTGATATCATCATTCACACTTTGAAGTTGTTCGAAGACACTGTTGTTGAAGGCATCCTAGAAGACATCTTTCTAGGGCATCATTAAAGTCTCCTTAGAGGTCTTGAAAACATCAAGATAGTTGGAGATAGCATCAAGGGGGAGGATTCTTGGTTAACAAAGTAAGTAGTATATTGTCTTCTAATGTCTCAATCTACCAATCATATGGCTACATTCTGCAAGGAAAGCAACAAGCTTGTTGGATCAACAAACTTCCTAGCATGTTAGAAGCAGATTGACGGCACTTACAGAGAATGAAGTCATGGAGTATGTCCATGGAGAAGTAGTTGAACCAAGAAAAGAGAAGACTCAAGAATTAGCAAAATACAAAAAGGGAGAAGTAAGGGTGCAAAGGATTATCATTGAATCCCTCAAAGATCATCTTGTTCCCTTTGTTGCATATTTGAAAACATCAAAGGCTATGTATGATAAGCTGGTAAAGTTGTACTCTATAAGTACACAAAGTCAAAATATTTCCTTGAGGAATCAATTATATATGATAACGAAACCAAAGGGTGAAGACATGGCCACCTATTTGATGAAGATCTCACAAATAAGAGACCAATTACAAGGGCTTGGAGAGATTGTTACAGTTTAGGAGATGACTATATGTGTATTAAATGCTTTTCCACCTGATTGGACCAGTTTTGCAACTAGCATCTACTCAAAGAAAGATGCTACGCCCTTTGATGAATTATGGGCTCAATGTATCTTGGAAGAATCTAGGATGAAGGCAAAGGATGATACTAAATCAATTGAAAGGTCTCAATCCTTCATTGCAGGAACCAACAAGTTCAAGAAAGGGAAGTTTGGAAAGTCCAAGAAGAAGACAGACATGTCCAAGATCCAATGCTTTAGATGCAATGAGTATGGACATTATAAAAGGGATTGTCCAAACATTAAAGTGAACAACAAAAAGGTAGGAAAGAAGTGAAGCTCACATAGCTAAGGAAAGAGGAGAAGCTGGGAAGAAGATGAAAGGAGAAGATCCCAAGGATCTTTATTATTGAAGGAAGTCTTATCTATGTTAGGTTCTTCATGAATTTTTGTTTATCCTTTATTAAGTAGAAAGTGGAGTAACATGCATCATTACTCTAGAAGAGTCTTGCTTTTGTAAGAAGCATGAAAGCATAGATACAAGCACATGAAAGTAGAAAATTTAGAATCTACTTGTTTAATTTACTTTGGAAGGATCATCTAGTTTAAAGAAAGTGAGAAAAATTGGGACCATATTGCATGTTATTGTTCATCCGAGCATTTTTCTAACATCATGTTAAAGGTAGTCATTTTGCAAAGTAGGGTCATTAAGATCCTATAAGAATCATCATTATGGAAGATTCTTGGTAGTACGCATTATGATTGGTATATAGTTTGGAAACAATATTCTTGAAGGATGAAGGATTGCAGATGATCAAGGTTACAACACGAAAGGCATAATGAAAGTCTTTCCCTTCTTGGAAAAGGAAACCTATCTTTGACAGGTATAAGAAGCAAGCTCGATCAAAGGATGGCTAGATGATTATATGAAACTGAAGGTATGCATATTCTTTCCTAGAGCATGATTCATATCTACAAGATATCAAGAAGGAAGAGTTAGTCATGAATGTACTTGGTAAGTCTTCCATATGGCTGCATGGTGCTCGAAAGAAGATCTTTTTTTTTTTAATGAATGGAGATCAAGACTCTCACAAAATTGCATGGTATATGACAATGTTGATCAACATCAAGTATAGTCCCCGGAAGAAAGATAGGGAGTTAACAATGACAACTCCAAGGAAGATATTGTAACTTGGTAATCAAGCTTCGATCCATGGGAACTCTGATGACTGTATGAAGAAAGATACGTATGGAGATGGACCATGCAAAAGGATGTTGATCTCAAAGGACTAAAGTAAGTTGATACTTTGATAAGAGGGGCCATCATGACAAGGTAAGTCTAAAATTTAACATTATGATATTGGTTCTCTGGTTTTCATATTGTTTTGCTACTTGTAGAGGATATTGCAAGAATGCATGATGACAGTTGAGGCAAGTTCAATTGTGGTTGTTGAACTTAATTCAACAAACTTATGAATTGAGTATATGATCTTGACAATCCTTAGAAGGTTATGTAGTCAAGGTGTTCATATCATCACCTTGGGATTGAAAGGTAGCAGTGTAAGAAGATAACCTAATCAGTTTCATGAAGGAGTTATGACTAGCTTAAAGTTTGACAAGGCTCAACATAATGCCTTCTTTGATGATGATTGGAGGAAAGTGATGTGCCAAAGTTGATGGCTTGAACCCTGTCACAAATTGAAGAAATAAGATGGCTTCTTGATACCTTGGAAGGAAGAAAGCTTGATATAATGAGATGCAAAGGAAAGAGGGAGCCATGCAGCTATCTCCATGGAAAACTGATAGTTGATAAAGCTTGTGGAAATGACTTCCCAAATTAAAAGGAAGTCAAGAATCTCCTTTATATTTGATAGGGAGTAAAGGAGTCTCCTTAATAGAAGAAAGTATTTATTCCCTAATCAAGAGGGAATGGAGATCTACTCTCTAGTTGAAAGGGGGTGATGATAAACATCACATTTGTATTCTTGCCTTCATGTGTCATGCACTTGACCAAGACTAACAGCCATAAGTCTAAGTGAAGGCCATGGGGAGAGAATGGTGGATGGAGGATTGGATAAGTGTTAAATTTGGCAACTAGAGCCAAACTCCATGTGGGTCTACTTATTCATGGCAACTGATATTTTTCTTGGATTCCTCTCACAGAGAGGTGTAGAATTGATCTAAAGATCATCCGATTCCGACAAGTATTCATGGAGATATGAATTTATTTGCGTTATGGGACAATTTGTCGAGGTCGGCTAGCAACCAAATTGCCCCCACTTGTCCACCACATTTTAGTATAAATAGAGGTGCCTTGCAAGTCATTTTAGACACACCTCTTGTGATCTCTTCCTCTCCACTTGTCTTTGGGTTTTGGTGAGAGGAGAGATCGTACGAGTATACGCTGCCCTAAGAAGAAGATGCCCTAGCTCTACGCTAGTATGGAGAAGCCCTAACCTCTGGCCTAATGAAGAAATCTAATACGCTGTCATGTAAGGATGTCCTAGACTCTAACACAGTCATGGTGAAGAAGGCTTTAACACAGTAGAGAAGGCATCTATAACGCAGGTCTAAGAGACCCTATGACACTGATCTATAAGGCCCTAAATCTGTTGTCACAATGTGCCCTAACCGCAGGCTTGTGAGAAGATCTATTAGCAGAAAAGAGAAGTCATATATACAACCTATCTAACGTTGTCCATGTGCCCTAAAATCAAGTCTAATAAGAGACCTTAAGACAGTGTCAAAAGGAAGCCTATACGATGTCCTAAGGGTGTTATTTACAGCAAACCTATATGTAGTTCAAAAGACACCTAGCCACATCAAGGAGTAAAAGTCTGGACTCATACTTGGAATGGATCTTTCTTCTTATTATCCATGTTAGCCTCGCATGACAAGGAGAAGTATCCCTGTGATCTCTCGGAGGAATGACTTCGGACGAGGACACTGTATTACAATATATGGATCTGCCTCCTTGCAATGTATATCACTGATATCACAACAACTCAATAAATAGCCTTGGTATAAAATATATATGTATGTGTGTACTCTTCCATGTACTTATGAATACCTCCTTAGTTAAGGAGTGTTGAAGAATGTAACTAGGTTTGGTCTTCATAATTGTATTTGAGTCATAATGACATGCATTTATCAAAAGAAAGAAAAAGAATTTATTATTATTATTATTATTATTATTATGACTTATTAAAACATGGGTTTCATGCTTAGGTCATCATGTTTTAGGTCAAAGTCCCCATTGAGGACTTCTAGGTTTTATATTAAGTCATTAGATTCATTATCCATTTAATGAGACCCTTCTTGGGCTTTTGAATCATGTAAAAAGGATTATTATTGGGTAAAACAAGTCATTTGTCACCTCGACCCTTACCTAATCAAGTCGACCTACATAAGGGTAATTCGAACTCCAGAAAAGGGTATATATAGAAGTGTGGTTCAATTCATTTGGAGCATCTCTCGCACAAGTTCGATATCCAAGAGGAGGCAGAAAAAGTGCAAAATTGTAGGAGGAGGAGATTTGCTAGAATAGGAAGATTGAAGTTTCTGGGTTGTCTCTCTATCACGTGTGTGAATTTGCTAGGCAATTCTTGGAAGGTCGAAGTATTGCATCAAGATTGAAGTTCTTTTGCTGCTAGGTTAAAGTTATATTGTTGGGGAGGTTAAAATTTTGTTGTTGCTTCTAGGTCAAAGTGTTGCTTCAAGATCGAAGTGTTGCATCTAGGTCGAAGTTCAGTTGTTGTTGTAAGGTCGAAGTTCTAGGTCGAAGTTGTTACTGGAAGGTTATCATCTGCAAAAGAAGGGAAGGGTTGACTTGGTGATTGGAGGAAGTTTGTGTTTAGGTCAGGAGTCTTGGATCATCTCGTGAAACTATTAAAGGAAGAGTTGTTGACTGGTTTTCCCCTAGATAAGGGTTTTGCCCTGGCTGTCTGCCTAGATCTGGTGCCTTTGATCTTTGTGTTATGGTTATTGATAATTGCTTGACGAACTAAGATAAAAGAAGAACACAAGAAAGTTAATAAGAACATACGAATATCACAAGTAATTATCAACATAATGAAAATCTTTCTGCCTTTCTCATTTTCCAACAAAACGAAGGATGAAGGCACATCATTGTATCATATTATTGAGCATGAGTTTGTGTGAGAAAGAGTTGAGAGAGAATTTCCTTGTGATGTACACTAGGATTTAGGGAGAAATTCCTCAATAATAGGGGCTCAAATCCACACTGATAAATAGGGATTTCCAGTGCTAAGAATAGGAGCTTGATTGCACAAGAAGAGAGGAGTTGGATGAAGGGCTCTTGTAGGGAGTTTCAGCTAAGTATTAGCAAAGAGAATAGTTGTGCTTTCTATTGAAATTGTTTGTCTTGTAAAGAAATCCAACTGCTCAAAATTTTTCTTAATAAAATATACTGCAAAAAGAGGGTTTTCCCAGCTGAGTTCCATAGAAAAATATTTTGTTATTATGCGACTAAGTTCTTTATCTCTATATTTCTTTAGTCTGTTGCTTATCTATCATAGAGAAAACTCGTGTCTTGGTGCAATGAAATTAGTTTCAGCGTTGTCATCATAGCAGTTGCAGGATTTCAAGGAAAATCTACTTGGTATCAAAGTAGGGATCAGTATAAAGACCAACACCCAAAACAATTTGTGACCAACACAGATCAGTCAAGAAGGCTAGCGCTAGATTGTGAAGTAGAGCTCTCTAGGTAACCAAGACAGCATTCCAAGGATTGAGATCAAACCACTATTTAGAGGGAGCCTCTAACTTCGTCTCTTGGTATGGAAGGATCATGATAGTATTGGAGGATAATGGGGTGGGAGAGTTTTTCAAGAACGTTATATCAACACCACAAGATTCCCAACAGTTGACCTAACATACTAAGAATGATATCAAGGTCAAGAGGATTATTCTAGAAAGGCTCAAAAACCATATAGTTCCTCATATCCATGATAAGAAGACAATTTTTGAGATGTTCAAAGCCATCTTCGATCTATATCAAGGTACTAGTGATGACAGGAAGCTTGCTCTTAAGGAGAAGCTAAGGAGCATCTAGATGAGACAAGGACAGCCCATCATCACATATCTTACAAAGTTCACCCAGGTTCGAGATGAGGTAGCTAGTTTGGGTGTCACTATACCTGAGCAGGACCTTGTGAGTTTTTCTTTACTAGGACTTCGCAAGTCTTGGCATGGTCTCTAGGATGTTGTCAGTGGAGGAAATATATTTCCCAATTGGTAAAGGTTATGGATTGGCTGCGTTCAAGAGAAGATCCGAAGAGGGACCCGAGATAATAGATCAACAAAGACAAAGAACAAGGAGAACTTTGCCTTGGCAAGCAAAGCCAAGGGCAAGAAAGGCAAAGCGAAGGCTGATCCGTTTAGAAGGGTGAGAAGAAGAAGGATATGAGTAGGATCAAGTGCTTCCATTTCCGTGAGTCAGGGCATTATGCTACCAAGTGTCCAAATCAGAATAAGAGTTCTAGTAAGAATCATCCGGTTGCATCAGCTGAGGTAGATGGGTTTGCTTCCCAGTTTGAGAAAGATTTCTCATTGATAGCTTGCACAACAAGCTCAATAGGGAGCATCACGACGTATATTGATTCTAGAGCCTCCTTCCACATGACCAAGAACAGGGAGTATTTCAACTAGTTGTGGAAGAAGGACATGCAGTTTCAAATCAGGCTACAAGATGATGGCAAGTAAGCATCTAGGGGAGTTGGTATTGTCATCTTTGAGAGGGGGTCTGGGAGCCCTCTTCATCTCAGAGATGTCCTCTATGTTCCAAGACTAACGAAGAACCTTGTTTCAACAGCTACCCTTGAGGACAAGAGATATGATGTCATCTTCAGCAAAGGTAAGGCATTACCTCAAGCACTTAGCTTTTGGAGCAATGAAGCAGATAGGTGTGAGGGTGAAGAACCTTTACAGGTTTCAAGTTGAGACATGTGCAGCGTTAAGCAACAAGGCAAGTTATGAGCAGAGTAGATATGTTGGAGAACTTTGGCACTGGCACATGGGACACTTGCATCATGGAGCGCTCAAGATTTTTCAAGCAGATTGCCACGGGATTACTAGCATGCAATTCTGATCGATATGATGTGTGTAAGGGGTACAGACTTGGCAAGTATGCCAAGAATTTTTTTCAAGACCGAGACAGCAGAGCCAAAGGGATTTGGAGCTAGTGCATTCAGAGGTATGTGGGCCCTTCTCTTCTCCATCTCTTATGAAATGCATGTATTATGTTACTTTCATCCATGATTATTCTTAGAAAACTTCAATATTTTTTTATGAAGAATAAAGATGAGGTCTTAACCAAGTTCATGGAGTTTAAGGCCTCGGTATAAAACGAAAACCAAACCAAGAAGAAGATCAACACAGTGAGGAGTGACAATGGTGGAGAATATGTCTCCCATGCCTTAAGGATTTATCTGCTAAGGAGGGCATTAGGAGAGAGTTAATGACACCCAATAACCCTCAACAAAATGGGGAGGTTGAGAGGAAGAACCGCAGTATTGTTGGAGAGGTTGAGGCCATGTTTCATGATCAAGGACTGCTTATGTTTTTGTGGGCAGAGGCATGCAACACTGTAGTATTTCTACAAACAGGAGTTTACACAAGGTTCTTGGACGAGTTTCACGTGACACTTTCATAGGCAAGAAGCTTAATATTTCACACTTTCGTATCTTTGGCACAAAAGTTTACTACCATGTGCCGAAAGATAACAAGAAGAAGTTGGAGCCCACAGCAGAAAAGGGTATTTTCATGGGATACAATGAGATAGTTCAAGCATGCAAGGGTTGCCTATGTTCTTGTGGGCAGAGGCATGCAACACTCTAGTATTTCTGCAAAACAGGAGTCCACAAAGGGTTCATGTACAAGTTTCACCAGAGGAAGCTTTCACAAGCAAGAAGCTTGATGTTTCACACATAGCTCAGGTATACAGGATGTATCTACTAGGACTCAAGATGACGGTTCTCACGCAGGATGTGAGGTTTAAGGAGTCCGGATCTCTAAGGGAGTCCTTAGAGTGAGAGCAGGATGGAGTACCTGAACTAGAGGAGCTACTCACTCCCAAGGAGTGTTGGCAAAGTAACTAGGTTCAGTGTTCATATTTATCTTTGTACTTGTAAACAAAAGCAAAAGAAAAAAAGATTTATATTATTATTTCTTTAGCAAAGCATGGTCTTCATGCTTCTAGGTTTTTGTTAGGTCAAAGAATTAAAATTGAGTCAAAGTTCATCTGGACTCTTTGTAAGAAAAAGGAAAGAAATTTTTGTGAAGAGTCAAATTGTCCTCCAAGATGACAAGTCGACCCTCCAGACTGTCAAGTCAGCTTACCCAAAGAGACATGCCCTTTCGTTGGACAAACTACTATAAATTGGCACATGTTCTCTCTCATTGTGGAAGGAATTTTTCGTGGAAGTTCAGAGATATGCATACAAGTCTTTTGAGGTAGAATGCGCAGGTTTCTTTGTGTTAAAGGGATGTGAGAAGATCTGAATTTCTTATGATATATGATCTAGACAAAATGTGAATTCCTGAAGTTAAGATGTGCTATTAAATTAGGCTATCTCTATGATGACTTACAAGCGCCAAAAAGACCAATATATATATGAAGAACGAAGCCATAATGACTATAATATGCTAGCTAGAAGAGGATTGAACAGACTATAAGGAGGGAGCCACTAGAAGGATGAAGTATCTTTGTGCATAAGACATCTTGTGATAGATCAGTTATTCTTATTGAAGATGAATCTTGACAAGATTGGAGGTCTAACTCGGGGATCTTGTGGAGGAAGTTGTCTTGGTCTTTGGGTCTTGGAGGTCCCATTTTGATCTGATTCTATAAGAAGTGGATTCTTCGGGTTTTCCCCAATTGTGGGGTTTTGCCATGGCATGGGGCCTATATCATGTCCTTTTGTGTTTTTGTAATCTTCATGTTTTTTATAATTGCATGATGAAAAAGTAAAAGTGAATTAATAAAATACCAACAAATATCACAATAAATTACCAAGTAAAGGAGAATCAATATTAATCTACAAATACCTCAATTTTCCAACAAGTAGGAGCCACTCGCTCCTAAGGAGGAGCCTTAGTCCGAATGATAGATTGAGTCTTAGCCAAGTGGCAAGAGGCTCACATAGAAGGATCCACAATAGGATTCATAGTAGGATGATGAGGAGAAGATTCAAGAGACTATGACGAGACCAAAAAGCTACTTAGTTAGAGACTCCTAGCACAGGGAGGAAGAAAGGCAAGTGGGCCAAGTTGATTCAGGAGGCCGAGGAGCAAGTTGAAGCTACTAGCACCATGTTCAGGCAAAGGAAACAACCCTAGAGGTACATAGAATATATGACACTAATGACAAGGGTGGTGGATATTGATCCTTCTAGTTATAAAGAGGCAACTTCTCAACAGGTTTGGCAGGATGCCATGGTGGAAGAATATTCCTCCATCATGAATAACAATGTCTAGGAGATTCTGCCACGACCTGAGGGCAAATCAGTAGTAGGTTCACGATGGGTGTACAAGGTGAAGCATGGAGCAAATGGAAGTGTGGAGAAGTACAAGGCCAAGTTTGTGACCATAAGCTTCTCACAGATTGAGGGCATACACTATGATGAGAGCTTTGTCCCGATAGCACAGTATTCATTCATTAGGACTATTCTGGCACCTGCAACACAAATGGGGTGTGTTACAAACCACCAGTGGGTGACCCCTATAGGAGATTTTTTCTCCTAGATTTGTCTTCATTCGACGGCCAACAACCCCTTGCAACCACTAGATAGCGCAATGTGTCACCATCCTCTGCCACTTGAGCTAGCCATTGTGTGTCCTCGCCCATCTATTATGATTGTATGTTTGAAGGTGGGCCTTCCAACTCCAAAAGTATGGCTTTTCATTATGTAATTGGGTGTCGATGCTTTTTCTTGGGCACATTTAGACACGGATTATTGGGGGGACTCAATGGAAAGAATGGGCTTGGATTATATGCTTGTTCCCATGTTCCAACTTGGCGGTTAATCTTGTATCATAATCTCGATAGATCTCCTCTATTGGCTACTAGCTTTAGGAGTGGCACTACATGGGAAACTTGATTTTGGTAGCGCAGTCCCGCTTCCCGACACTATACATCTCACTCCCCTGCACTCATTATAACCCCTTTTCACACTTTTCCCATCCAAGTCCACATTTTTCCATTGGGTCCACAAGGTTTAACCTTCCTCACCTTGTCCACACTTTGGGTCAGGCCTAGAAAAATGCCCCGAAGGTTGTTGAAGCAAAAAAAAAAAGTTAAAAGCATAATTTGGCCACTTACAACAGGAAATGGACCACAAAATGCAAAAGATGGCCGAGACATAAAAATTTAGTGTGGGCAAAAACCAAACATGAGCTCTACCCCCCATCATTATGGCCATCACCCTGGTTCCTAGGGCCCCTATGAGTTCCCCTTGCATCATTAAGGAACCCATAATTGTCCCAACCACTAGTGGGCAATGGACTGCCCAACCTCAAGGGAGTGATTACTTCTTTATCATACACATCATGCTCTTATCCCCTAGAGCCCCGAGCCATAAAAGAAAGAAAAATTAATAAAAGGAAAAAGGCATATGAAGAAGGGTCGAAAAACAAAGATCGGGGAACTCATGTACCATAATTCTCCCTCCTACATCCATATACCCAATGTGGGGGCCTCCTTCATCATAGCGACCCTTGTATTGTGGCATGTGGCTTATAGCCTTCCCTTTGCCCCCACCCTGTTCCATTATTATTTCACATTACCTATGCCATTTGATGGGTGTACCATGGACTTGTCACTCCCTTAGAGGTTGAAACCACTTAATAGGGTCATTTATTAACCTCTCTTGTCAAGCTTGGTAACACATGTACATTCTAGAGCCCATTTGGAAGGGCATGCCACTATGAAGTGTCCACTTTTGCCCGTGGTTAGCAAGCCTATTTACTCAATTGCACTAATGGATTGTTGTACTGGAAGGTGAGTAGATGCATTGGATCTTATACAGGATTGCAAGTGGGTCTCCATTTTGGACATGGTCTCCCTATACAGGTCCAAGCGCTCCATAAGGTCATAGTGGCACTTGTAAGGTGAGCGTTGAGAGCCATGGGCCTCCACCACAGCAGAGCGTTGATTGCCACGCCATGGGCTTCTTCAGCACCACGCATTGCTTGTTCGTGCCCCATCCATACAAAGATGATGATGCACTTCAACCACGTTGCCCAATCAACCACATATTTGCATCTTGTTACCCACCACTTCGTGGGCGATTCCCCAAGAGAAATTTTCTCCTTGATGAGCCTCAGTCGACAACCAACAACCCCTTGAAACTTCCTACTAGTTCGTTGTGCCATTTCTCTGCCACCTGAGCCAGCCATGTGGTCCCTCACCCACCTGTATTGATCATATGTTTGAAGGTGGGCCTCCCAAATCTAAAGGTATATCATGTCATTTGGTAATTAAGTATTGGGTTTACTTATCATGGATACTTCTGGGTATGGATTGATGGGGGGATTTGGCGGAAAGGGTGGGCTTAGTTTGTGCTCTTGTCCCCTTGATCTCTTTTGGTTGTTACCCTTGGATCTTAGTCCAGTGGGATCTCATTTATTGACCATATGGTTCTAGGGTGGTACTACTTGAGAAACCCCGACTTTGGGTGCATGGTCCCGCTCCTTTACCCGTATATATTACTCCCTTTCCACTCACTATACCCCATTCATCATTTCTCCCACCTGGGTCCACATTTCCATTTTGGGTCCACATAGGGCCAGTGTCCCTATCCCTTTGCCCCCACCTTGGTTTAGGCCTGGAATAATGCCCCGAAGATTGAAACAGATGAAAGAAAAAGAAAAAAGCCTAATTGGCCACATTTAACAAGAAATTATATCACAAAATGAAAAAGATAGCTGAGAAAAAATAATTAGTACGTGGGCAAAAGCCAATACATGAGCTCTACCCCAATCCATGGTCATCACCCTGGTTCCATAGGCCCTAGATGAGCCTCCTTTTATCATTCAAGAACCCATGATTGTCCCAACCCCTGGAGGGAAATGAATTTACCTACCTAAAAGGGGTAATCATTGTTATATCTTACACATCATGCTCTTGTCCTTTGAGCCCCGAGCAAATAATTAGAGTGAATTCATAGAAGGGTGGAAAGATCAAGGTTGTGGCACATCATGTACCACGATTGCTCCCTTCTACACATTACATAACCAGATGTGGGGTTCCCCTTATCTAGCTATCACTATGCCCCAATATGTGGCCCAAGATTGCCCCTCATTCCCTACTCCATTCCACTTATTTATCACTTGCTACCCCCACTAGAGGGATGTACCTTGGACATACTATCACTTTTAAGGGTTGAAACCACCAAATAAGGTACTTGGCTAACCCCCTTTGGAGCTTGGAGACACTAGCACATGCCAAAGCCCACTATGGAAGGGTATGCACTTTGTTATCCATGGTTTGTAACTCTTTTACACGATTATTTTAATGAGTGGTTGTACTAGAAGCCTAGGGGACACATTGGATCTTATGCAAAATTATAGGTGGTTTCCATTTGGGTTTGGTCTCCCTATACAAGATCCTAACCCCTAGAGGTCCACGTTGGCACATATAGGGTGGGCATAGAGAGCCATTGGCCTCCACAGCAACAGACAACACTCCACAGATATTCATCGATGCTCAGAGACTACTAGTGATCCACTCTTGGGATGATGGTGATACGCTTGGTATAGTATGCCCAGCATGCCAGCACAGGAGCCCCACACTCTTAGAAGGCGTCCCAGGACTTGTACAATGGAATGCAACATTCATTCCACTATTAGGACCCTTCCAAAGGATTTACAAGCATTTCTAATTCATATGGAGACCCATGGGGTCATTTATGCGCCCTCAAACCCACTAGGAGCACCATAGGTCTACTACTTAGAGAACAAGGGGCCACCACCTTGTCCGTCATACTCCGAGGAATTTATTCCTCAACATGGCACTTTAGGATATTATTAGGCCTTTGGAGAGCCCCACGACATGTACATAATATTATTTGGCGCCTTGCAAGGCTTATTTTTAAACTTGTGAGCTAGTTTGGTGGGCTTGTCACTAATAGTGATTTTATTTGCACATTATATTATCATTAGGGGCTAATGTAGGCCGATAGGCTAATTCGAACTCCTTAGGAGGCTACGTAATGATGTTAGATACATTCATTTGGATCATCACTTGATTTGGGATCTCTCTAATCATAGCGAACTTCACATTTTTTTCTTGGAGGATATTTTTTGGAGATGGATGAATTTTGACGATTTGGGCTATTTTTCTTGCCTTGTAGCTTTGTCTTGCAAACGAAATGTTGGTTGAATATATTCTATAACATTGTAAGTAAATTTTGACGTTGTTATTCTTGTTTTTGCATACTGCTAAAATTAGGGCTAGTTGTTGCATAATTGAAATGTGGAACTAAGCATGTTTTAGCTAATTTAATGTATGGGCCAATGTTATATGAATGAAATGTCTTAGAGATTATTTGTATCGATAAGCTTGCATCATTTGCTTTGAATTATAAATGCTTGAAGGTCGTTTTTTTTTCTTTCTGTCAACATTGGATGAAGCTGACTTTCTGAGCCTCCTTGATCAAGAAACCAAGTTCTTACTCATCATCATCCTTGATCCATATCCCAAAGTGAATTAGGCACTGATACCTCAAAAAGGGTGATCATTTTAACCCTCTTTTTACCCTTTTCCCCCTTTTTCCCTAGGTCTAGCCCCATTAGGTCACCTAGGGCATCAATTTCCCAAGAATTTACCCAAGGAAAAATTTCGATCTCCTACAAGCTACTGCACTGGTGGGTCCCCTCCTTGTCCACCAAAATTGAGGGAATTCTAACAGTGGAATCTCCGAGAATCCCAAGCCCTAGCTCTAGGATTGAATTTTGCCTAGGCATCCCCAAGGCTAGGCCTCAACAGGATCAATTCAACCTTTTGAAGTAAATATTCTTGTTTGGTCCTTTCCTTTCACCTTGTCCAAGATAGGAACATCATTGGTTGCTACATAATATCCCCAAACCTGGACTAGGTCCACTTGGCCCTGTGTGGTCCCACTTTTTTTCAATAAAGGTTATTTGTCAAGGACCATTTGGGAATCCAAATTTCCCAAGGATTATGGGGATTTAGAACCTCGTCTATAAGCCTATTCCTTCTCCCTTAACCCTCCAATCCTCACCCCTTACCCCCGGAGGACCAAGTCGCTTGCTTAAAGAAAAAGCAAGTTCCATTCTTCACTCCATCCTTGGGAAAGGGTTTCGAGGGTCACTTTTCACCTATCCATTGACATATACTTTACAAGTGATCCCTACACTACCGGGACTCCTCCCATCGGTGAAAGTTCGTAAAGAGCAGGGAGACTTAGTTGTAGTGACAGTGGGCTAAGCCTCCACCATTGCCCTTAACCTAGCAATTTCCCTCTTAGGAAACCCTTTTAGGTCCCCTGCTAGTTTGAGTGGTAACACATCTAACACTTGGCAACTGATCCAAGGACTAGATGGGGTTTTGTCTCATCCAGAGAGACATGGGAGGGCACATGTCATCATTCAATCCCTTATTGATGGAGCATTGACATGTTTGATCCATTTGGGGCCCATGAGACCATTACTTGTGCCCAAGAGGCACCTTGGAGCACCACTTCATGTTTTTCTTGGAGATCAAGGGGCCACCCTCTTGCCCATTATTTATGGAGCCTCATCACTCATCATGACACTTGAGGAGTCTATTAGGCTCTGAAACCATATTCGTTCCCCAGGCCCTACGTGTCCTGAATCCAACGAATCAGACACGATTCGGGCGGATTTGTGTTTGAAAATCGGAACACGTCATGTCTGATTGGGACACTTTGAGTCTGGAAAATGTCCCGATCAGGACACTTCAAATCCGAAACGTGTCCCGATCAGGTCCAAAACGTATCTTGATCAGGACACTTTGAACCTGAAAATCAAAAACCTGTGCGACATTATAAAGGCGTATTTCCCCATTCTCTTTGCACATTCACTTGTTTAGTTTGTTGTGGGCGTTTGGGAGCAAGGAGCAAAGGGTGTGAGAGCATTTTCAAGGACATTCAAGCAACAAGTGCGTGCTAGAGCCTGCCAGATTTGATGATAGTGATACTATAGAGGGGTCATCCTCCACACCAGCAGATGCAGAGATGACTTTGGATACAGATGAGGATGTAGCAGAGAAGAGCAGTGGTGACCATGATGATGAGGACAGTGATGCTGATTTTGATGATGACTATGAGGATTGATGACTCGTGAGTCATGAGCTACCTACTGCCTTGAGGATTTGTATACTTGTAGACTTGTAATTGTAGTTGTTTTGTATTTGCTATTTCTATTTGCCATTGGCATTACACTACCTATGTAAACAGTAACACATTCTGATTTTGATGACTTAATGAGAAAACTACAATATCTTTATCTTAATATCTTGTCTTTCTCCTATTAGATCATTGATGAATTGAATATGTATAATAAATTTATAATTTATCATTTATCATTTATCATTTATGTCACAATTGTATT